>JABFQC010003268.1:0-14414 GCA_022817085.1 Psilanteris sp. ZL-2020
GTTATACTTAAATTGTTAAACATAATTTTAAAATAGCTAATACGTAAACATTCCTCTCCACATTGCTAAAATCAATTTTATTTTTAGCTTAAAGTGCTGATTTACAAGATATATATTCTATTTGGTTTGTAAATAATCATCAAATTTCTGTAGTCAAATTTTATGATTTTTTCACTTATATAAGATTAATTATTTAATCTTAACAAAAAATAATGATTAATGAAAAAAGCTAATTTATATAATCCAATATTACATTTTTGGTTTAATATGATAAAAATTGCTTATTTTGATATCCAAATATAACTTTTATAATAACAATAAATAACATTTGTTTTAAACGAGTTTGTTGTAATTAATTTATTAAATCTTACAAATATTTTTTAAATAAGAAAGAAAAAAAGTAACAATAATCAACAATGGATTTAGAATCTGAATTTGATTTATATTAAACTGTTGATAAATTAATAAGAAATTCACAAAACAACTATTACTATGGCAGCTATTATACACAATCAATTTGTCGAAACATATACATATGTTAAAAAATTAGTATTGGCGTAAAAAATTGAACAACATTGATTAACCATAATACTTATTATCTACATAATCAAAATTATATGTCAAAACAGGATTTTCGGTACATTCGTAAATTTACAGAAAATATACGTATATACGTAAATTTACACTATACAAGTATATAAATACGTCTTATTAGACCAATTACAGCAATTTTTCGAGCGTATCCTTTCTGATCAAAACAATTAAACTAAGGTTAATCAATGTGTGTTATTTAAGGATACCAGTACAATTACAAACTACTTTATTGTTGCAACAAATCTCATAATTTAAGAACATTTTTTAGCGCGCCGTCGAATTACATAGTTTCAAAATACACGATGGAAACCTATTTTACAATGAATCTTAATTCCCGCAATGTTTATGTGTCATTTTCATATCGTTCATTCCTTTTGACAGTTAGTGAGAAGTATTCCATTTTCAATTGCAAGTCAAGAGCAGCGGTGCCAACGACGCTCAGCCAACTGACCAATTTGTTGTCACTGAAACACCATAATATCACATTTCTGCTTAATCAAGCCAATCCGCAGTAAGGGAATAATTTCCCTGGGAAAACGTCAGCCTCGCAACACTTGCGAGGTCATGAGATTTACCCTGGTTGACTTTTCTTATCTGTTTCACAGTAGGCTGCACTGCGAGACTGTAAAGACGAATCATGTCAAAAGAATTAAAAAGGTCCGATAAAAGAGGAAAGAAAAGCATTTTATATTTTCAGTCTTTTATAAATATAACTCGAAAGAAACAAGCAATGAGATATAGTTCGTAGACAACTATATATCAAGTTAAAAAAGATTTATCTACGCGACTATATGCTAATATTAAAGTGTGATCTATCAGAATGATCAATGAGAAACAATCATCCAACTATCATATATGACAGATTGTTTAGAGAACGATTGTGAAAGAGCTATTAGATTATTAAAAAGATGCAATAACGCAAATGATTTATTTTTATAAAGAGATAACTATAAGCGATTCTGGTATTAATAAGCAAATTTGTTTTAATATTGGATCGAATAAAATAGTAATAAAAGGAACTGCAAATTAATTGATGTAATACAATTGTAAATATAATCTAAATATACTAATGACAATATTGCACTGAAAAAAATAATATTAAACATTTGACCAAACTAGATAATAATAGTAGGAAAAATGGGCAAAAACGTAACTAATATGATAAATTAGTTAGAATCTTCTAAAAACATGTCAAATATTACCAAACGAATGATAAAAACAATGATATCGTCCAATGTTTATTTATTTAATATTCAATGTAAATTTTAACATAAAAATCTCTATTGTAACATACATGTCTTTACATTTAATTTAAGTAAAATCTTTTGTTATATTTCTCTCAGCGTAATGGTATGTTATTTAGTTTTTGTTATGAGGAAAATTAAACGCAAGCGTTTTATTTGCCCACGTATATTTGTGATTAAAAATTGGAATAATAAATAAAAGGTATTTGAATTTTCACAAAATTTATTTGCATTTAATCAAATGGTATGTATATTGGAGCAAAAAGTGTGTATTTTTATTTAATTACAGAAAGACATTTTCACGTTAGAAGAGAAAATTCGGTTTCACATTTAACGAACCGACACAGAAAGATGCATAAAGATCTGACGAATATATATTGGTCAAAAGTTAGGTATGTTGGTAGTTACGGAGTCCCTATGTCCCCAAACCACATTCTCGTTTTGTAACGACGTGTACCAAAGTTACCGACCAAAACGATTCCGATCCATTATGCGTACGATATATCGTTATGCACCCAGAACAGGTTAAAGTATGTAAGAGGAATAATTATTGTTCGATAAAAAAGACCGATAATCGTTGCGACAAAATTGATGAGTTCTTAATTGGTTCTCGAATATATACGTATGTAAGTGTGTAACGTTTATATATATGTATTATATATATATATATAACTTCAAATAAGTACAAATCGATAAGAAGAATACTCGTGGAACGTTTCTATTAAATTGAATTTAAATTACGTTCATTAAAATGATTTAATCTAATTAATTATTAAATTAATATACGAAAGGTGCGGTTAATTTTGTGTGTAAAAATGTGTATTAATAAATAGATGGTTATAGTTTCGAAGATTTAAATTAAATTTAATAATTATATTATGTAATATAATATATTAGTTTTTAATATAAATCATTTTTCATATATTCTAATAATAATTTATTATTATCGTGATGTTATTACGTTTTTTTATTATCTTTTATTATTTAGAATTAAGTAAAAGCAGTTAGATCTTATAAGCATATGTATAAAAATATGTTTTTTTAAATAATTTAAATAATATATTATTTTTAATACATAAATAAAAAATGTATAGTTACACTACAACCTTAGTTTTGTGAAATAAAACACAAAAATGCATTTTTGCATCAAAAATTGGGTATATATATTTTCATATTTCATTTTGTTTTTCTAAATGATGTTTATAATAATTAATTAGAACGGAAATAATAAATTTCCATTTTGACTGTGGATTAAATTTATAAAAACACAGAAATATAATAGAATTTATATGAAACCATAAATTTAAATTTAAGATACTTTATACAATATTTCATGTAGATTTAAAATGTGCAACAGATCATTAAAATTCATGAGCATATTAGAATGTGCCACACTCGAAATGATTGAATATATTACATGTCGAAATTTTGTTTTCTTTCGTGAAAACAATATTTTTCTCTTACGTAATACCTGAAAATTAATGAAATTCTAATTTCAATCATTTTCTTTAATAAAATGTCAAAAATTTGAATTCACAATTCATGAAATATAACTAAATTAAATATAAAAAAAAATTTAATACATATAGTGAACATTAGAATATAAGATTTTAAAATATTATAAAAATTATATTTCATTAAAAAAAAAAAAATAAAATTTAAAAATAAAAAATATTTCTTTTAAACAATATATTTTAAAATAAAATAGATTTTAAGGCAGAAAGAATTGTTAATAGACTTTATTTTTCAATTTAAGACGTATCTAATTTGTTTACTAAAATACAAACCAATATAATAATCTCGTTTTATTTATATTTATTCTATAAATTTGAAAGATTCAATATTAGCATATATAAACAATTTTATTATAATTGAAATCCAATGATTCTTAAAATATTAACCCTTTATCTGCGAACTATTCAAAAGTTTCAAATTCAATGAACTATGAGTACGGTCCTCTCCAGTATACTCTTTAACAAAATGTGTAAATTGCAACGATGTCAAAACTTCTTGAAACTAAAAACATAATTGCGTTTCATTTTAAAAATTAAAATATCGACTTAAATATAATGATCGTATAAAATAATTCTCGCTAAAAGTAGCTTGAAAATAAAATATAATACAGAAAACTGTACACCATGTATTATAATATTTTCATATATTCATATATAATATATATATAAATATATCAATTTATTATATCAGTAGTATAATTATACTTTATTAGGCTCAAGCATAATGCTTTTTTCATATTTTAAACATTCGTTAACAAAAATTACTAACGCTACGTATTAACATTCAAATATCATAATATATTTGTCGAAATTAAAATTCAAAGCCTGAAAGTAACTCGACTTGTATACGTCACTTTTGAAATATCACACAGTAATTCGTATAAAACACGTTTTCTCCGTGTATTCAAAATATTGCCATATTACAATATTATTTAAAGGCTGTGCCAGGGCCGACCTCGCAGAGTTCACGACCAAAGGAATAATATTAACTCAATAACCAAATCCACCCCCTAAAAAAAAAATAGAATCAAAAAACCTGAAGCAGAAATTTCACCCCACGATTACTCATTCCATTTCATCCAATCCGGACGACGTGAAATTACGCGCACTGGATTTCAAAGACGCGTCTGTTTGCGCGCCGTACGTGCGAACTAAAGAGTCGGCAGTGTTTCGCGCTGCAGAGCTTGTTTATAATATGTCATTAAAATATCATGAAAACGCAGGACGAAGTAATGCACAAAGTGGCGCTACGGAAATGGAGGTGCGCGCACACCGGGGCTCGTTTTACTTGGTTTACAATACAGCTGGTTGTGTGCACTTAGCCAGCGCGTAAGAAAGCCGAGTGGCGGACGGAGGGACGCGGGAACGGGCGACGGTCTAAGATCACGCCGAAAGATATTCGCGTGCGCGATCTAGAAAGATCCCCGGCGTTGATGCAGCCCCGCAGCGGCGCCTTTATCTTCTCGAGTTACCAAGTTTTCTCGCGGAGTCTAAAACAGTCTGACACCAAGCCGCATCCGAGTTATTAGACACTGTATACCACATGGGTCCTGCGAGCGACTCGCCTTCTTTCGCTGATAAATGACGCGACTCGCGCACGCAACTTCTTTCTTCCACCGTCTGCGAGCATTTTTTCGATTACTTTTGCCGCCGACAAACTCCGCGCAAATTACTGCCATAACGCTGATGTCGCTTCATATTTTACGTTTCGCGTTTCGCGCGTCGACTCATGAATCTGACTTGTTAGTTTAATTTGATGTAATAACGTAGCGCCCCGGTGAACGCAAGCGGATAGAAAAGCGACGCGTTACGGACCGCCGTGTATTTCTGCCGGGTTGTGTTGTTCGTGAGCGGAACGAAATGTTCGATTCCAGGAATCGGCGGGTCGGTAAATATTGAGAAACGAGTCATGTGATCAAAATGACGGAAATTTACGGTCATTTTTCGGCGCATTGTTTACAAATATTCGGATGTGTTTGTCGGGTCAAGGTCGGACTTATTTTGTTTTGACTACTTTTGTTTTCGTCTCGGCTTTCTTTGGGGTTCGTAATATTTAGTGAACCGACGGTGATTGTTTGTTGGACTTTTTGTTCCAACATGTGATATTTGGTACGTTTAGGTATTCTGTGTAAGAACATCTACTTTAGGGTGTTTTATCATTTTCTTTTTTTTTGTTTTTTGTATTTGGAATAATAATCTCAAGTTTAACACACTGTTTGACTTTGTAAATAAAGAATATATAGTTACATGCAAAAATAACTTTTTTGATTTGAGTTAGGTTAAAGAGACAAAGAAATTAAAAAAAGTCTTGCTTCTATAATAATATGATATTTTGTTGATATTTTGGATTTTTGTTCATCCTGAACATTATTTTTAACTTATTTTTATTTATGACATAATATTATGTATATAATTACATGCAATATTTCTGTGTAAGTTATGACTTTTATGTAAGTTTATGTTAAAAAAGAAGCCTCATACTATTACTAATAAATAATACCAACTTTGTAACAAATTCAACTAACGGTGTTTTTGTTTATCAACATTATTAACCCGGGTGTAGGCGTATTGTCTTTTCGACCGACAGACAAAGATAACTTAGTGACGATTTTGTTGATAAACAAAGAGGTTCGATAACTACGCGCATATTCCCGGGTTAAGCATGATATGTAAATAGTAAATCATATGTTTATGTGAACTTGAAGATCATATTGATAATAAAATGCTGCAACTATTGTTGTCAAGAACGGCTTAATTAAATGTATTGATTACATTAACATTTCAATTACAAATAGGAAATTCATAATATATTCTGATATATAAAAATGAAAATGATTAACAAGTTTATTTATGCATCGGTTACAAAAATATAAACACAATACAATATTAAAAGACTGATTTTAATGTATCAATTAAGTCAAGTTTATATTAGATATATGAATAGACAATTTTTGGTATACATTATTGTATTTTGCACAAAAATAATTCTGATTCTTGTCATGTCTATTATTTTTAGTATGATATGTGTAATTAACCAATTTTTATGTTTATTGAATTTGTCAATATTAACAAATATTTTAAATGTTCATATCACTGCTTTAATTTTATAATTGTATAATAATTGGTTACTACAGGTTTTTATTTACTTATACACAAATAAAATTGAATCAATTTGATACATGATTTTATAATATGAATAAATTATTATAGAATTATAAAATAATAAAAAGTCGTTATATATTTTATGTAAAAACTACTGTTGTAAATAATAAAAATAATAATTATAATAATGACAATGACAAAAGAATAATTATAATATACATACCAACAGTTGTTGTAAATGTACAACCGAGTGAAATATAAATTCCAAATTAATGAAGCCATTCATACAACTCGCGAAGTGATAAATTTGATCATTTTAATAAAAATGCATTAAAACATTATAATTTTATTTAAAATGATAATTTTAATACTATTCTTTATTGCATTTCATATATAATGATTTATTAAGACCTGGTGGAAGAACTCAATTTCCATTAATCACTCTGATTTAGAAATTTATTATCGAAGTTATAGATTTTTATATTCGCGTTAACTTGACATTACAATAGTTTAATTCTTTACATATTTTAATTCGCTTAACCCTGTTTTGAAAATAAATCTATATCTGCAAAATTACAAAATTGAAATTTGTTAAAAAACATTACAAAAATTGTATATATAATATAATATAAAACTTTTCCAGAGTTCAGTTACATGCATCAAGATACTGTTTTACAATTATAAAATACCGTACAAATATTGGACATAACTATATTGTAACACAAATACTTTTCTTGCAAAAAAGTATTTTATAACATTATTCACTGCGTGCATGAAAAAAAGTACGTTCACACCTATTCATGCTATGCAAACACCTGCTTTCATAAACACGTATATACACATAAAATTGTCGTGCACGTGTGTCCTTGTATATGAGTATGGTTTAAGCTCGAATGTTTTTACGTATAGGGGAATTTTGAGCGGACGTGGTTTATTATACTAGATGTTAACACCTTTTTGCTAAGTAGAAGCTTCACTCTTTTTATCGCTTCGTGTATATATTTTACAATGTCGGGTATAAACTATAGAAATAATTAAATTAAATTCTAATATAATATTATTTATCCGTTTATTGTAAATATATATTCATCATGATATATAAAATTAAAAAATAATTTTTAAATTATAATACACATACTATTACACGCAATAAAGTATATTTTAAGTTATCAATTAGCTGCATTGGTTGTGTGTATTTATGTAATTTTTCTTATTTTTATTTAATTTATTATTTTTTAATATATGTGTGCACAATATGTCATTATTATGAGTCATAGAATTAATTAAATCCGTCGATTTAATTGAATTTTTTTTCATTTTTTTTTTATTTTAATTGCAATTTTTATTTTATTAAGTCATTTATTTTTAATACATATGTTAGGACAGTAAGCGAAATTAGCAAGAGTAAAACGATGAGAGTCTACTAAAATCTAGAATATTAACCCTCAAATGGTCAAAGGCAGCCGTACTTCATTTAGTTTACATACCAAATTTCTGGTTTCGGACGCAGCATAGTTTCATAGGAACTTGTACAACAGTAATAAAATACAATTAATTCATTCGTACCACCACTCCGCTCTCTGCAACTAATTTATGCACGATATTCTGAGCCTACAAAGATATTAATCCCTTAAATCGACGTTAAGTAGTAATTAATTTATCTTTCATTAAGGGCAATTCACGAAAAGTTACTTTGAAAAGAAATGTGTTGAATTTATGGATGTTTGATATTACACAGAGAGAAATGGACAAATAAATTTAAACTTCAAATTTGTCAAACTAATTATAATTTAAACGTAACGTAAACAATAATAATAAAAAATAAAGCAAATAAAAAGTAATATAAACATAAACATATAAGGATTTACAAATGTAAACAAAAATATTTTTAACACAAACATAAGAATTTTAATTGTCAACATACAAATATTAATTAATGTATATATTTGGAAAAAAAATAATAAAAAGAAAGGACAACAAAAAGAAATATACTAATTTAAACTGATTTGCAATTCGGAATGAATAAAAGTTTATAATTAAATAGTAATTTACATGAAACATACAAACGCATTTGTTTGAAGTTCTAATTCCGTTGATTATTAACATTTAAAATGTTTTTTTACTCATTTGAATTTAAAGATAGGATGAATTTAATTGCATATATAACAGCAATAGAATACACCGAAACCACGAACACAAGCGTCCATAATTAAACGTAATCTATATTAAATGTATCTTGAAACCTACACCGAAAAATATGGATTTCCTAATTGAGAAACTGCATAATTAAGTTATGATATATATTACGGTTGCCACTAAATTTGGTTACAAGCGAAATAAAGTACGACTAATTAATACGAAAAAAGATCACTTCAAAGCATATTATTTACATTATATATTATTAAAACAATAAATTTAAAAAAATGTTTAAATTTGCTATATCGCGAAATGTTTTAATAAATAGGTTTATTTATATTCAAAATACTAACCGGTTCGAATTACAATTGAATTGAAACAAATACAAATAAAGGTTTAAATTATTATACAATTTTAATTTCGTATAATAAATTGTACCAAACTTTAACACACACTACAGTATAAATATCACTCCAATTATAGAACTCTGAATCGTAAACAATACCATTAATTTGAAGGTCAACATAACCAACCCTGATGTAAACAAAAACACTTTTAACATAAACAAAACGGTATTTAACGTAAACACAAACAAAACCCAATACAAATACTCGCAAAATCAGCAAGACCAAAAAAGTCCGGACATTTGGTTCCCACACACTGACCCCATTTTCAATTCTGGAACCGAACCACCCCCTCTCGAAATCGTCAACGGAATCGCACCATCTAGCAAATCCCACGACCTTTTTTAAATCGCCTTTAGCCGAGCAATTACACGCCGTATGTAAATGTGCCTTAACATCTCCCGGCGTAAAAACCAAGACCCCGCCATTAACTCTTCATTACACCGCGGTCCGAACAGCCGGCTATCCGCGCGCGCAAACCCTGTCGTGCCGCGAAACCCAATTTCCCAATTAATATGATAATCCGATAAACTTGGCCGACGCGACGTCCAGTCGTCCCGATCAGTCGTCGCCGACTCGCCCCAATCCGCCCCAACGCGGCCCCCGGATCCGCGGGGCCCTGGCGCGCTCGCGCCATTTTTCACGCGCAAAAACAAGGACAGATACACGAAAGCCATTATCAGCGACCCCCTGGAATTTCATTACCACCGTGATCCATCGACATAATAACCGTCGCTTAGAGCGGCGTACGTCGAGGCAATTGCTCATCGGAGTCTGCGGCCTGGAAAGGGGTCGAGCCTAGCTGGCGCGAGACGGACACGCTGACAGAAGGAAACGGAAGAAAGAATGAGAGAAGCAGTGAGTTTATAATGATGGAACGAGAAGGTCTACCCACCGGGGACTGTGCTGTGTTTTCT
The DNA here is from genome assembly GCA_022817085.1 of Psilanteris sp. ZL-2020. NCBI lineage: Eukaryota > Metazoa > Arthropoda > Insecta > Hymenoptera > Scelionidae > Psilanteris > Psilanteris sp. ZL-2020. The sequence continues at coordinate 9,912 of JABFQC010003268.1, forward strand.
CTCTGTTGCCAGCACTCCCGAGCACCACTACCAAGGCTGGAACAAGCGCGCGCCTGTGTGGGTGCGAACCTGAGTACACACACACATAAGCGCGCGCGTGCGTGCGCGTGTGTGTGTCTATGAGAACACGCGCGCTAGTTTGACCAGGCGAATGACTTGCGTTGGTGGATGTGCGAGGGGGTTGGCAAATGGGCGAGAAAGACGCGACGCGGCGTAAGGCGAGCGAGAGAGACGGAGCGTCGGAACGAGGCAGGGGTGTACGCCGGAGGCACGAGGCGGGGGCAGGGAACGCGCGAGTCGGTCCCAAGGGATGACTATAGCTGTGCCACGGCCCGAGGCAGCTCGTCACCTGGGACGCCCTTATATCGCCAAGTACAGTCGAGTCGGGAAAACGTCTTTAAGCGAGGAGCTGCTTTGCTCCGCGCGATGGAAAGACTTTTGCGCCGAAGGAGCGAATGTGCGCGAAAAAAAGGGGACGCAAAAAAGGAAGGAAAAGAAAACGGCGCACCCCTTTTAGCCTCGGCGACGCGGCCCCCGAAGACCGCGCGGCTCAATTATTAATACAATTACAAATGTTTCGCGACGGCTGTTTTTTCTGCGGAAGCGTTTCTTTCGTTGTTGGTATAATTGGGGCGGGGATTAATGAACGGCGTCCTTGGCGGAGTAAAGAGGAAAAGGAAGGAAAAATGAAAGGACACCTTTCGGGACGGGCTTTGTGCGCCGCCGGTGATTAAGTCGGCGTTTTGTCGTTCGCGGCGCGTCTTTATGGATTTCGGGCGCTGGTTTAAAAATAAAAAGCCCTCCATCTTGCATCGCCGATAAATCTCTGACGACCGGCGAGCTCCTGAAAATAATTCCTTGCGCAAATGTTTTATCAGGACGAGTCGGACTCGGGCGGACCGCGCGGCTTAATAATTCATCGCGACGGAGCGTTGGTTGAGATGGGTCTAATGACGTTGAATCCGGGTATCAATTACCAAATCACCGAGCGACGCGACCGAGGAAACATCGCGGTTCGTGATCTTCGCGACGCGGAAGCGCCTCGGTAAATTGCGGCTGCGATTGTTTAATGTTACGGGGAATACGGTGTATACGCCGACCCAACCGAGGCGCTACAGAAACGGGACACACTTTTGCACCAGGACTGTGATTCGGGTAGTTTCTCGCGGTGCGCTTTTCTGGACCGTCGAGCAGAACGTACCTGCAACGCGTGTAAAAAATGCGGGTTTCGTTTGTTTGCGATAATGCACTGAAAAAAGATTTGACTACAGTTTTGAAATATATTTTTGAACGTGCCCCGTTAATATATGATAATATTTTTGCATTTGGATTTAATTTATAAATGGAACTAATATAAGCTATTAAATATTTATTACACTGAGAGAAATTTGATAGTAAAAATTAGCACGAGTTATGTGAATTGAGCGACTGACAAATTATAATCTTTAACATGCTTCGTGTTAATTTTTAACATTTCTTGTGCGACTTTTTAACACATTTTGTGTTATATGTAATATTTTTAACATATTTTATCCAAAATTTTAACACAAAAAAAGTTAAAAATTATCATTTTTCAGTCGTCATGTTCAATTACTATTATTCATGCTAATTTTTACTACCAAATTTCTCTCAGTGTATATTTTTTAATAGTTATTAGATGAATCAACGTATTCAATTAAGGGTATTTAATATTATTGTATATTTAATTGAGTACTTTCGAAAATATATTTCCTAACAGTTATCAAATCTTTTTTTAATTGTTTTTTGTTGTAAGTTTTTATTTATTGTAAGTATAGAATACCTTAGAATACTTCTGGTATTCTAAGGAATATCGATTGACGATACGGAAATTATTATATTAATAACAAATTTTCTTATTAGATATAAGTCCATTTTAATAAATATAAACCTTACCGTCTGTATTACTATGTTTTTTATCTGTATAAAATTAACGAAAAAATTTGACAGACATTTATTAAAATAAATTATAATTTGTTTAAATTTTATTCACTATTTTTATGTAGAATTTAAACGTTTCGGCCAAATTGTTGGTTCTCTTCAGGAACACTGTTGTATACAATTTTGAATTTGATGATATTATAAAAAAACAAGATAATATTAATAATTTAATAATAACAACTGACCTTAATTAAGCAGTGTACTTAAATTAAGTTTAAGTTTAATCTCGGTAATACACACATAGTACATTTTGTTATACGATATTGTGTGGAAAATTTGTAATTGTCTTTACCGTATTTTATAGTTAAAAGTATTGTATGTGAAAAGAAAAAATATTTCTAGTATATTTATAATAAGTTTCAAAAAACTGAGTGGTAATTTAGTACGCCAAATCTTAATAGACTGGTGTACGTATTTTTGAAAAATATAAAAAAATGTAAGATTTACGTAAAGTTCGTTAATAAAATTTACTTATAATAATCCTTAAATAAATTACAATATAACACTTTTATATAATTTATATTTATATGTTTTATCATAACAAATATTATTGAACAAATTTCAAATTTCAAATTCTATAATTAATGTAGAAAGCCAAAATAAAATGTAATTTTTTAAGGAACTATTTGTTAAGTTGAGTTTAAATTAGAATATTAAAACACCAAAATCTACTGTTTGGATAATGTGAAAAACTGTTTTGATGAATTGATATTAGTTAACGACCGATCTAGTGATTTTTGACAAATTATCATACCAAATTGGAGAACTGTTCAGTTAATATTGATATTATTTCTCTTACTATAGCAATAACAAATCTTCTTTAATAGTATGTAGTAATAATTTATCATTGTTGGTTTTTAAATCATTCTCATGCCAGAATTGTACCATTTTTAAAAACACTTTTTTTTGCGTATGTGTGTGTGTATATCTGGGGTAAATGAAAATAAATATATAGCGTAGAAGTGTCTGAATTTAAGACGTTAGAATTTTGGCACAGTGCTCGAGTGTCTCGTATTAAGACACGGTGTCTTTAATTAAGTCAATTGTGACTGAAATGACGACACTTCCAGAATACGTATTTTTGCAGTGTTATTATTATTATCAGTATTACTTTTTCTTATAGTTAAAACTTTTAAAGTGAAATGCAGCTTCGTGTAAATTCATATAATTGAAGTTAATGTTGTAACTGTAATTTTGCAATTCTAGTAATAATAATAATAAAAATTATTATAGTAATATTACGTATTAGTTAAGGTCGGTTTTTTTATTCAAATATCGAAATAATTAATTTTTGTATAACAAACAATATGTTATTAATTTTATAAAAATAACAATAATTTTAAATCAAATTTGTTGTAAAATTATGCATTTTTTAAATTCTATATAAGAAGCATTTTTACGTAGTGTTTATGTAATTTTACAGGCATATAATTGAATTTTACTGAAACGTATAACATGTTGATATGTTTTGTAGGTTAGTAGAATGAGAGAAACGTCTTGGAAACGCCTTCTGTTTAATATGTCAAATTTAAATGTAATTTTACAGAACAAGTGCAGCAGAATCAGTATATTAAAGTTAGACAATTTTGGGTCAGGATGGTTATATTATATATTCATCTTAAAGTTTTACAGTTATATATATAATACGAAAATCATATATGAAAGAGATGTAGCTGATGATGCTGATATTTATATCGGTATATCAGAAACTTAAAGTTAATACATAACTTTATAGCACGTAAAAATTATTTATCTTATAATATTAATTTACTTTTTATCTTTTGCTATTTTATAAAATTGTGGAAACAAAGTTTCAATGCATTAAATTGAAAATTACATTTATATAATAATTTATGGAAAAAATGTAATATAACTGTGACAAAAAGTTAATAAATACGAGAATTGTTCATGCAAATAAAAATACTTTTAATATTTGTATTAAATTTCTTATTTCCTTTTTTATATAATGTATAAATTATTGATTTTTCTTTCTAAACATGAAAACGCATACTTTTTATTTATCAGTATGTATCAGATCAGTCGGCAGGAAATATCAGTTGTCAATTCGATAAACTTCACATAATAACCAATAATTCTATACATTAAACTTGATTTAGCAATAATTTTGTTATTAATAGAAATCGATTTTATTTATTTCATTGACACGAATTGAAATATGTTTTGTCTTAGAAATCTTTGTATAGTATATTTAATTTAATTATACTATTTATTTATTATTTTGATATAATAAATAAAATTTTCGTTCAGAAAAATACCAGTATAGCAATTTTGAATTTATTAGATGCACAATTTCAAACGTTTATACGTGATAAATGATAAGTACTTTGAAATACATATTTTCATATTTTGGTATAATTAACGAAATGAAGTTAACACGTAAATAAAATAAAAAAATAGAAAATTTAAATTTTATTAATGAAACTAATTTAATGTTGCTCGCATTTGTTAATTAGATTTCATTGATATTTAATTTAATAATGAGTTTAATTTGAAAAACGTTTCAGCTGTGCCATTGTATGATTG
>JABFQC010003269.1:0-14413 GCA_022817085.1 Psilanteris sp. ZL-2020
TACTGGTGACATAAGTCCCTCAGATTTGGATCGGTACTGGTTAATATGTACTTTGCCAGTATTGGCTGTCAGTATTGTGCCAGTATCGCACCAATTGTCAACTCCGGCAATTTCTACCTGGGTATATTTCTTAGTTAAATGTGTTTGTTAATAAAACTATTATTTTTGTCTGAAACAATTAATCAATAGCTGAATAAACAAATTATATATTGTTACTATAATTCTAAAATATAGTTGATGTATTTTTTAAATGTAGATGGTTTTACTACACAATAAATTATTTGAATTTGTCTTAATAGTTCATTCAAATAATAGCTAGTTGAGTTAAATTGAATATTTAATTCATATAAACATCGTGTTTCAAGTTAATCTTAAATATATCTAAATTTGTTTAATTTTCACGAAAGTTAAATAGCTTGTGGTCAATGCTTCGCATTCCGAACTGTGAGGTCGTGCGTTCAAATCCCATCATTGGGTAACTGTGATTAGTATAATATTTTTTTAACTTCAAATAAAAACATCCTTAAATTTAACTACAAAATATAGTTTAATTAATGAATTTTTAGTTGAAAGAATTAAAGTTATATTTTCTTTAATTGTTAATTTGAACACCATCAACTATAGTTTAGATGAAACAAATAAAATAATTGTTCGTATAAATACGAACCATGATAAAATGAATTTTATCATTTTATTTCATAAAATGAATTTAATAGTTCTATGAACTATAAGTATCGTTGAGATATCTAAACTTGCCTACTATGCCATGTAATAAATTCAACTATAAAATTTAGTTCCCTGTACACAACTATTATAAATAGTTGTATCTTTTGTTGTGTTATCAGTAGTGTTGTTTATAAAACTAGCTATTTGTCTACTGGTTTAATTGGAATTATTCATTAATACATACCTATTTGTGTGATGCTTTCCAACATTATTTACGTACTTATCGCAGCTTATATCCGATATAGAGTAGGAAAAGTAGCAAAAAAATATACAGTGGTGCCTATATAGTATTATATAGTATATGTAAAATAATATTTTCAAAGAGACTGCATATTCTCATTTCAAAACTGTGCAACGATATTTCTTATACAATTTAAGTTATTTTAAGAGAATAATCCATATTGAAGTTTCATAATCATTCATTCATATTAATGTTTAAGGATTTATAAATATTTTTTTCTTAATTATATCCTATCCCCTTGCATGCTTTTTAAATTTTCAAGACAAAGTTCATAAAGGATGATAATTGTAATAGGCCGATCGCATGTCCTAGAGTTACGTTTGAGTGAGGTCATAACATAAGTAACAATGTTGCATTATATTAATATAATTAATGAAAATTAATTTTTTTTCCTTAGTATAAAATTTATGTTTTGTTTTCACTTTAAAACAATAAAATAATTTGTATTTATATTTATATTTTGTAATTAACTTTAAATTAATATTATATAAATATAGAATATTTAATAATAAAAGATGCTTGATCGAAAAATTTTTATAAATTAATGTTTTACTCAAATTGGAATAGATTTGAAAAAGTGGATTTAATTTTCACACGAGCTGAAAGATAGTTATGATTGATTTTAGTTTGTCGTTGGATGATTAAAAAGTGATTTTTAATAGCGTTAGCTACAGTGCTATAATGGTCAGTTTTTCAATATAATCAGCAAGTGCAATCGCGGCATACACCAAAATGAACAGACGAACGATGGATGGCAAGGACATTTTTGCTGAGTCGTCCTTTAGAATATTTGCAGAGCCAATCGGGCTTTTATCAAGCTGTCAATCGGGTGGATAACGCATCAATCAAAATCACAGCGGACATCCTTGTGCTTGCTCAAATTTTAACGATACCTGCTATAGCCTATTACACGATAGTGCAATATATCGCGGTTCAGTTCGAAGATAGTAATAACGAAAGTTCGACTAGATCATTCAACATGACTTTCTGATAGGCTTCAAAACACTTCAATTATTTGTCATTTTTATATTTCAAAAAAATTCTATGTCAAAGTTTAAATTATTTATTTTTAATTTTCACATAAATTTCTTAAAATTTAATTATAAAAAATACTTTGTTATAATATTAGAATGAATTTTTTAAACAAATTAAATTAGTTTTATAATATAATTATTGTTAATAATATTTATACATATAAAATATAAATTAAATTAATATATAGATTGTTTGCATACTTAAATCAAGAAATTTACATTATTTTCGCAGATGTTAATAAAATATATATATATATTTTTTATAAGAATTATTGTAAAATAGTACATGCATGAGATTCTACAAAAATTTAGTTTTCTCATATAACTAAAACATCAAATACTTACTTTATAAAGTTTTCTAATAGAAGACGAATGCCTCCGATGCCCAATAAAAGGAAGCCCCAGTTAACGAATCCAGTAAAGTCATCGAAGCCGGAGCTCCAAGAAAAAAGACTGTCTCTCGGACGGTGGCATCTGTAAAAAAGTAATAATATTTATTTATACAGACATAAGGAAATATATGTATACATATTTAGTTTGGAACAAATTGTTTTCATCAATTAAATATTTCGGTTAAATTTTGAATTTGATTAAATAAAGAAATTTAAATATAATATTCAGTTCAAAATTATATAATATATTTTTATATAAATATTCCTAATTCTTCTATGTTATTAAAATGTATGAATAACAAGGGGTGCGATAGTACTAAAAAGTGCCAAAGTTACAATACTTTAAATAATGCGCGGTGCATATTATTTCGTATTATTACTCCTTTACACTAAATGTGCTGAATAGAATTGCATTTATTACGAATATTCTTAGATGTATAATAGACATTATCATTCATAGAATATCAATTACTATATAAAAAATGTACATTAGGGAGCAAACCATTCTACGATTATTTTATTTTTTCTTTCGGTGTACGCTATATATCACACATGAGTTGATTTTTCATTAAAACTAATTGTGACGGAATTTCGTAATACCGTCTTCTTTATGATAGGACATAGTTGTAAGACGGTTGACAAAATGGGATTTCGACATTCCATTGGCGGCAACTTGTGACAAGCGAAAATGTCCCTTAACAAACATTGCAAAAATTGAAAATAGAAACAGCGTTCCACTTTAACATTATCAAAACTTAAATTGCATGTTTCTATTAATGCAACGGCCGCTGAGCGTCAAGCCTGCTCTGCATCTGGCCTATCATTCAACCACCCTCACATTACTGGACATTGAGTATTTTGAAAATGCCTATTGCTTTCTAGATCGTGAGAAAATCTAAGTGAAAGCATGACCAGTTCAACGTGGGAAAATGCAAATTCAAAATTCTGAGTTGGCACATTTTTGTCCTTTTCCATTTTTAACTTTCTCACTCCATTTCTAACTTTCTAGAAATGTAAGAAATGGGGGGAAAAGTATTATATAAACTTTGCTCTCATACTATACTTCTTTTACCATTTTCAGTCTTCAATAAGTTCATACTTGGACAATTTTAGTGTAGTGAGTTATAATTGTTTCAGTGTCCAGGTTCAGGTTCAGGCACACACACACACACTATCACCCACTCTTATATATATATATATATATACTGGGAGTCCTTCTTGAAAGCAGACGCTCGAAAATAGCGTACCATAGATGAGCAACTCGAAGGTAATTTCGAGCGTCTGCTTTCAAGAAAGACTCCCAGTATATTGTAACGTGCCAATAAAGGACGCTACATAATAAAAAACGAACGAACTGACTTTTCGCGAACACGCACTTTTTCACTAAACCAGACATTTGTTGAGAAGCCTGAGATCGGCCATATTGAACACTTTTAAAAGTATGCGCCGCGCAGCGACGCAGTGGTGGCGCAAGCGTACTAAGTTGCTTACAGTATAATTTAATTTACTTTAATGTTTAAACAAGATTTATAATTGTTTATAATAATGTTAGTTCGATATAGCATAATAAATAGCTTTCTTTAATTTGCATTAACTAATTTTGTTAAAATCATTCTAAAAATCTTTACTACTTTAATTCACACGTTTCATAAGCACTGTAGGTGGCGCTTTGTAAAGTAATTTTAAGTTTCTCGTAACAAATTTCTTAAATTTCGAAAATAAAAGAAAGTGTGTATCACCTGTAAAATAACTTCTCCTTCCACTTCTGAACAAGAAGAGAACCTTCTGGGCAAGAAGACAATAGCGGGCTATTGGATTTAAATAGCAATAAGGTAACTATTCGGGACTATTGCATTAAATAGTTAAAAAAAAGCTATTGAATTTAAATATCTTCATGGGTTATTGTATTTAAATAATCTAAAATAATAAACTATTGCATTTAAATAGTTTAAGCTAATTTTTGTTAGTGTATACAATAGTTAATATTTAGTTCAATTTAGTATTTAAATAATTAATAGTTAAATTTGAAATTCTTCTTTTTTACATCGAGTCATAATTTAAACTCTTAATAAACAGAATCTTTAAATAAATATGATCATTAAACGGCGTGAATTTAACCAATTGAAAAATAATAAGATTACATTTTATTACATGTTTAATATTTATACACTGACAATAATTTGCTAATCAAAATTAAAGCCTGTGCTCATTAAACAAAATTTAATAGGACCGGTTCACAAGAATGTTAACAAATTAATGTATTGGTTCATATGCAATGAATTTATCACTAAACGTTAAATTATTCTATTATATAATTTATTGATAAACAAATAACAATATTGTATAAATAAAACAAAAAGAAATATAAACATAATTAAACTGCAAATCAGAGATCAACAACCATGCAGATTGAATTTCAAATTTTCCAACAACCTTCCCAAAATAATAAATGAACTATTTTGTCATGAATTGGATCAATAAATGATTACTCATTTATTGTAGGAAATGAATAGGAAAAGAATGAGAACGTTTCCCGTTCTCATTAAAATGAAGGTATAAAGATACAAAATGTTCCCCAATATCAATAAACTCACAAATCGAGTACCAAAATGAATCTCAGCCTAGCTGTCCCAAATTGACCTATTGTACCAGTCTCCAAATCTCGTGTTGTTCCTCTCGCAGTCAACAACAGCAATAAAGACGACGAAAATTTTGGCGCAATCTGTTCAATCGAAACCCGCGATATCGAACATAAACACTAATTTTCCTTTAATCGATGATAAATTAACAACTAAAATTAATTTAAATAAACTACTTGAAACAATTCGCCCAAACACTCTAAACAATACTATGCGTATCTACTTGTATCTACGTATCATGTTGGCTTTTATAGAAAATCCGCTATTTACCTGTAAAATCCGTTAAATAAAATTCATACTTTTCGCCGCATCTCATTTGACAGATACTAGTCACGTTGACTATGTGACGTACAGTGCCGAAGGACGGAAAGATCAGCCGCCTTTCTCTCACAATTTCAGCCGCTCGCCTCAGTATTTACTTTTGCTCCGAAATAAACTCGATTTATTTCGAAGCGAAATAATATTTTTATTTCAAATACATCAAAATATATAAAGTCGGCAATGCAGATTTCTTTTATACATGAATCTTGAACATTACAAAATCAAAATAATGTTATTAAATTATTTTTGCTAAGGAATTAATTTATGTTTTTTATAGTCTTTTTTGTTATTTTATTTAGTTTTTTTTTATTTCAGTGATGAAATTCCCCCCTTTTTGATGCTTAGTACATCGCAAGGGAACAGATCTGAGGAATAAATAAAAAAAAATAAATTTATTTATTCACGGTTAATGTTTATAAATATAAATTAAGGCTTCTAGCAATGGTTTTTATTTTCTAACGTCACTTTAGCCATTTAGTTTACAATGTCGTTTAGTGATCAATTTTTGTACGTTCTGAATCGGACTCTAGTATCCCTCAGTGTTAATTAAGAACACATAAAAAAAAACATTTAGTAAATAATTAATGAAATTTATATAAAATTAATATAACAAAAAATTCATAACGTAACAATATATACATCACCAAAATTACAAGTAAGAATATATATTATTAAAATAAATTTTTTTTTTATTATTATTATTATTTGCATTTCGTTCTGTGACTGACTTTGAACTCATCAGTAAGTAAGTCTCAAAATGAATTGGTCGTTAATTCCATCTTTATAATTTATTAATAAGGATCATTTTTTGTATTAAAAATTTCTATATCACAATTACATACATTGCACTGAATAAATGTGGTTGGCACAAGCATAATTATATTTAATTTAAACATAATTATGTTCATGGCAACCAAATTATGCTTGTACCAATCAAACATTTTTTTTAGTGTGGTATCAAAGAGTATTTCCGAACATAGTATATTGTAAAATAATCATTTGACATGAATGCAAGTTGGTAATTAACTATCATAATTAATTTGGAAAACCGAACTCCAAGTTAGAGGTTTACTCATTCGAACAATCAGAATCACAGCATGAATGGGTATCGCGATCTTGAATTGGTACAGTGTACTCATGCGGAGAAGAGCAGTATTTTATCAAAAAAATCAAACGAAATACAAGATTTCGAAGTTTTGGGTTAATAGGCGTCTGATGTTGATGGACAAATTTTTTTTTTGTTTTGTTATTGTCAATGATCATAGAAATAAAATCAAGAACTGTGTGTGTGTGTGTGTGTTTAATTCTTTTTAAGGAAAGGGGAACTGCATTTACGCGTGCACAGAACCGGGCTCTCATGCTCGGATCTGGCTTGTGCGGGACTCGGTCGAAACCCATACCCGCTAAAACCCTACTTCCATCGTCACGTCCACCCACGGAACTATTGTCAGGTATTATTTCACCAGGTGGAAGGAGGGGCAATTCTCGATCTTCGTCTGTCACGTTCGATCTACCTTAGATCTCTAAGGATTTGTGCTGAGAACTGGGCTACGGCCTTCCAAGATGGTTCAGAGGCCAGCATTATGGAGACTATTGTCTGGTGTGAGTTGTTGGTTAATAGTGCGGACCAACTCCCGTCTGTAATCTCGAAACCTCGGACATGTATAAAATACATACTCCACGTCTTCCGAGACCCCGAGACATTCTGGACAATATGGAGAATTGTCCAGCTTAAAACTGTGATGATACGCTCTAAAATATCCATATCCTGATCCTTGTGGTACCCCACCTGTCACGTGGTAAGTCTTTGGGCCAACGTCCGTATTTTACATCAAAATCCGATTTTCGAAGTAGTCCAGAGTAATTGCCCTGATGTGGGATGGAACAACTGCTCTAGTGCATCTACAATACAATCCCAACGTGCGGAGTTAAATGCATTCTTGATGTCTAAGGTAATAACAGCGCAGTAATTTTTTGTACCTCTTGTCCATCGTGAATCTGAGATGGCTTTTCTCGCTATCTCTACCACTCTGTTGATAGCATCCACTGTGGAGTGCTTTTTCCTGAAACCATACTGATTATCAGAAAGACCATGCATATCCTCAATTTATTTCTCCAACTTACTACAAATCAAGCGTTCTAGGATTTTCCCTGCAGGCAGATCGGGCGGAAAGCTGACGGATTAGTTTACAGCGTATTTCTATTCGGGAGAAGTACAAGACGTTGGCGTTTCCAGCAGGCCGGCAATACTCCTTTTCTGAGACATTGGTTGTATACCCAGGAACAAATCGGGTCGTGCGTTTATAGCCATCTTCAGTCAGGCTCTTCAGAGTTCCGAGTGAACAAAGGTTTGGGTGGGCGAGTCACGGTCAGAGATGTCCCTAGTTGAGCAGGAAAAATAGAGTGGTTACTACGTTGTGTAGTAGTACAGGATAGGTCGGGCTTGCAACCGCCAGGTTTTTCAACCTGGAAGTTACGATTTTGTACGGATTGCTCCAAGGGTCTCTGTCAACTTCTGCACATAGATCTCGCCAGCAACGGCGCTTGATGGTTTTAATAGCTTTCCTGAGGAACAGGCGATCCCAGCGGTAACGTTGGTACAGATTCTTATAGTCCGCATGTCTATGTGCCCGGGTAAACTCAGCGCGGCTGTTTTGACAGCTGTCAACTTTACTGACAGTTGTTGACAGTAGCGCAAGACTATACAGACAGTAGATAATTGTTTAGCAATAATTATTTTTGCTGAATCTTCTTAGTGTCAGATAGTCAGTGATGAGAATGCGTGTAGATACAACTCAGAGATTCGAACGTACTTATAAATATATATATTATATATATATCATAATAAATAAATAAAACCGTATTGACAATGAAGAGAACATAGTAATTTGGTGCATTATGGCACGTAAAGTGGACGGAGTGATGATGGTGCATGGAAATATCTGGGGAATCGTTCGCGAGTTTCGCCAAGTAACCGCGAACCGTGACAAGTTTTGAAAGTGCCAAGGCCCGCACTTAGTGCCCTTTACCCCTATTCTGTCCCCTTCGTATGTACCTCCTTTTACCCGGATCACAACCCGGACCTCAACCCGGACCTCAACCCGGAATCCAGCCGGATTTGATTAAGACGCCGGAAGTAGTAAGTCCCGTTTATTTATTTTTGTTTATTTGTTGGTCAGTGGTGCCGTGCGCCTTGTGTTGTTTCCGCGCCGCGCGCCATTCATGCGCTGTTTGACGGTGTTCGTGACGCGGGATATCTGTAATCACCCTTTGATAAACCATAGATTATCCCTCCCATAACATTATCGTAAGCGGCATCCGCGGTTACCGCTCAAAAGAGACAATGCGTGACAATGACAATGCTCAAAAGAGACGTACCGCGTGACAATGTAATAGATTATTATTTTCATTATTGCATTACAATATATAGTAATGTAATTTTAATTATATTTATTTAAAAAAAATTAAATAAAATAAAAAATAAAGATATAAAATTAGGTGTACAGTGCTTGTCTTTTAATGTTAAAAACGTCAACATTCAGCAATCGGTTGGGCAACTATTACTGTCTTTATTGTCAGTGTTCCCAGTGAATCCTTAAACGTCCTAATATAACAATTTTTATATTTCAAATTGTATTTCCTTATATTACATGTTTGGTCAAATAGAATATTACTAAACTTTTAAACGAATTTTAAACTCCAATGTGTGCCTTAGTCGATTTATGAAAATTAAACGTAAATATGTTTGGACTCATCTCTATGTGTCTCAACATATTTAAATAGGTTGTATATCTATTACGATCAAATAAAGGTGAAGGTATTAGAATTATTCATTAACATTCGTTAACGAGTGTCATTCACAAACCAAAGAAATACATTTGGAACGAAGGTAAAACTTGATGTAATGTTAATGTACTGTATCATTGGTGATTATCCGTGAATTATGAATATTATTGAAAATAAATTACATATTTTGCTTCCTATAATAAAGCCGTTAATTTTAATGTTCAGATTTCATTTTTATCTACTAATTCATTTTGAAAGTAAGCCATCGCTTAGCCAGTGCCAAACAGTTTATTTATTTCATCTGCTGAGATTATAGTTATGGTTCGAATTGAAAAAAGTATCATTTTAAGCTGGAAAAGTTTTAAAAAGATATAGATATACATAATTTTTTTTAAAATCTACTCTATAAATTAATGTTTAATGATTTTAATTGGTTTTCGAATAGACATAGAAATACTGCAAAATAAAGAGAAAAAAATTTTTTTTTTTGCAAATGGTGTTATAATATACATTTACCGTGATTACGTAGTGTTAATGTTAATCTACAGAATATGTATAAATTGTATACAATTAGAAGATATATTTATATTAAGTTTTTGTTTAAATTAAATTTAATAGAAAAAATAATGCTTTGTTGAATATGAAATGCATTGAAATAACTTCAATGTCATTATGAACTGTATATTAATTAAATATATATAATTGTAATAAGTCATGGAACGAAACGCTAATATCTAATAATACCTTTTTTTATTTTTATGTTAAATTTTATAGAGCACTGATTTGTGCTAATAAAGAAGACACACATAAGTGTTCCTTACAAAAAAACCACAATCAGTGGCTATCATAATACATGATAGAAATTGTCTATCAAATTGGTCGAAAAATATATCTTTATAATTAATAATTATTTATATATATATAAGAATATTCGTTATGAATGAAATTATATCCTGCAATCGTCACAAAATACAGTAAATTTTACTCTAATATTTTTTTCAGATCAGAATACAAAGCGGCCACGCCGATATCACCAAAACGTCGCATTAACCGATTTTCCCTCGCATTGAACGCTTCAAAGCACACAGCCGCGATACAAAATTTAAACAAATTTGCGTAAGTCTTGGTCGAACCAAATACATAACAAGCCACTTTACTCCCGATAAGATAAACACGGGCCAAAGCTGTAATTATCGGCGCGTTTTCTCGGAAAAACGACAGTTCCCTCTAAACTGTAACGGCATTGAAATTTGGTACGGCATTTTCGTGGAAAAAGGCGCGCAAAGGTGCCCGCGAAGGTGGCAAAAAGGGCGGTGGCCGTGCGTGGCGCGTCGGACTCGGCTCGCCTCGCGAGCCGATACTTGTTTGTATTTCTCACGATACGGTTACGAATGACTTGCACACGTCATCACGAGTACACTTGGCCCAACTCGGAACTCGCAGATATTGCTTACGAATATCTCGCGTACGCTTTTACACACTCGTGCTCCCCTTCAGACTTCTCATGTCCACTCGTCGACGAGCCGTCCCGATCATTCGGAACGAAGGAAATGTTCGCGCCGGACGTCGAGGGTCCTCGTGTTAAGGCTAATGATGCTTCTCCTTCGCGAAGCCACGGTCTATGAAAGACGCGCTGTGTGTTTTCACGGGTATCAATCCAGAAAAGGCGCGTCATTTGCTTCCATAAAGACCAGTTGTACTGATTTGTTTATGTCCATTCTTCAATTTATAATATGTTCTATACGATGAATAATGAGAGGATCCTGGCGTGACTTCAGAACCGCAGGATAAATATTCCCAAAGGCGAGCGGAAAAGGTCCTTACGTGAGAGGATTTGATCAGATTGACGGTGGGAATGTTCGTCGACGGTTTCGTACGAGATGGAAATACGAGCTGAAAAGTCCGCGGTTGAAGAACGTTTCTTTGACAAAAATTACGTTGCAGTGATGGAATTTGACAGCGCGCGAGTCTATTCGAATCGGTTTTTTTGCCGCTTCTCGGAATGTTTGGGTTTTTATTGAGAGCATTGGTGGAGATTTTCGGGGACGTAAAGGAATGAATAATCGAGGAATGTTGGCGTGAATTTTAAATCGGTTGCGTGATACAGTTTTGTAATTATTAATGCAGACGTGCTCTCTAAATTTGAATCAGTAAAACTCAGTCAAATCAGCTATTATGTACTGAAAAACCAGTTATAAGCATACTACTGATTGAATCAGCGGTATACTTATAACTGATTTGTCAGTACATAATAGCTGATTTGAGTGAGTTTTACTGATTCAAATTTAGAGAGTGTGTTTCGATTTTGGGAGATGCAATTTTGGTAAAATATATATATATGTATGTGTATTGCGTATGATTTCAAAATATATTTAATTCAGTTGACGTAATTAATTCTGTGGATAGATATTATGTTGCAAAGAATTTAGATGTTTGCTTCGGTCACTTCAAGGCTCACTCCCACAAGAGTCAATTCCAAATTTGCTTTTATATTAATGGCAGAGATTTTATAAGTAACTCAATTCTTAGCAATTAATTTTTGTTACAAGACATTGGACTACACATAGATTGTATTTGAATTTTGAATTTGTCTAATCAATATGCGTAACGTAAGAAATTGTTATAAATCGATTTTCAGACTTGTTCGTACTCTCTAAATTTGAATCAGTAAAACTCACTGAAATCAGCTAATATGCAACTGACTTAATCAGTAGTATACTTTTAACTGTTTAAGCAGTACATATTAGCTGATTTCAATGAGTTTTACTGATTCAAATTTAGAGAGTAGCCATCTGATATCCATATTTGGATATTGTTTATAAGTTTATACATATACGAATTATAAATTAATTTTGGAATTCATTTTATTTTTTTCTGACCAGTAACAAACATGTGCCAATAAATAGTGAAAGATAAAATGTTATATTAATCATATTAAACCTTAAAATATATTTTGTTATGTTAAACGTCAGCTTTCTATAAATTTACAAAAAAATCTAATCTATAAATTAAGTTCTAAATACGTATTACCTTCATAAAAAAATTTGTTTTTGTTTTATAATTTTATAAAAACCACTTTCATATCAATCGAAGTGCACGATATTTGTTTTTTGTAAACTTTATTATGTATTATAATTTAACCTATATAAATTATTCAATATATGTTTATACGTTCATAAAAATTAAATTTAAAATGTTGTATATTAAAATTATTATAAATTTAAACATATATTTCGACTTTTTAATTTTAAATAAATAATACAGTTCATTGCCCAGCTCATTATAATATTATTTTGTTTCATTATATGTTATCATATTATGCTATCCATAATACACATTTCCATTGCAATACAGTGAAACACTTGTCCCCGAGTTTTTCGATCCAAAATTATGTGAGATATAAAAAAATGATTTCAATTGCAACGTTGAAACTGTGAACATCAGTCTCGCCGCGAGTTTGGTATCGACATATAATTCGCCAGTCGCTAAGCTCGGAGAAAGCTATAATAGCAAGAAAATGAATAAGTGAACGAACAACCCGCGTAAACGGTAAATTAGCATTATGGTTGTATTACCGATGTTGTGACGCTGCCTTACATGCGCGTAGAGTGCAACTTCTTGACTCGACAAGGGATCAGCTCTCTAACTCTGATTTATACCGGGAGTTTGGATTTTTCGGGATGTTAACAGTCGCACTTATCTCAACTCGCGCTTTATTAATACTTCGAATTTGACGCTCGCGCGATATTTACTACAAAGTTAGGACTTCCCAATGATAAAATTTACTTTCTTCGCCTGTTCAGTTTATATGTTCTATTAACGCACGGATAGAAATATATCTATATAATAATACACCTATAGGTATAATTATAAAGTTTATTGTAAACATTAATTATTCGAGTAATCTAGAAATTACGACAAATTATCTTATTTTGGAAATATTTATCTGAAGCAATAAAAAAATTACAAAAATTAATATTTACTCGTGTTAAAATATTGACTTGTACACTTCCTGCATTTTTTTATTAAATGTGAGAAACTTCTGTTCATGCGCCATTTAACTAACGTTAAATCGGTCGTAATCGAAAGAAACGTAAAAGAACTTGTTTGCGGGTCGATAATAAAACGAAAAAATGTAAAATCGATACAACGAAAGTTAATGTCGATTGAAACAAAAATTGTTAAATAGTACCATCAGCGTAAAGCGATCAAAAAATTGTATCTTTGAATTAAAATGTTATTAATAGTTGATAAAACCACTTTTTTCCAAAATAACATTATTTATTTATTATTCTTTTTTGTGTTATTCCAATCAAATTTCGATTACACGACACGCTTGAAGCTTTTTTCATTTCAAAGCAAATAAATCCACCCGCGATTAAAACCTTTAAAATCGTACGCGATGTTTCAAATGATTTGCTATTGTAATTAGACAAACGGTGGTTGACTGATTTGATTTACATTTAAGCGCAAAAGGTGGACCCCGATATTTAATTTAGAGACCTAGAGAGCCGAGTCAGACATCGACCACACCTTCCTCCGAACGTTTTATTCTGCCAGCACAGGCGATTCGGCCGATTTAATGTTCGCTTTATTCATTTTTTGGATGCCAACAGCAGCGAGGAGCAAAGAGGTCCGGGCATTGAAAGCCAATGATCCCTTTCTCCGCGATCGCTTTACAATTAGACGATAAATCGATAATTAATGAGAAAGCTAATTGAGAGAATTACGTGCGCCACAAAACAATGGTCGTTGGTGATTGTTCTCACAATATCTCGCCGAACGAGTGTGGGAAGTTCGATGAATGAGAGAAAGTTGATAGATATTTGGAATTTTGCATTTCGACATTGATAATTCGAGTACGAATGTGGGTTCAATTCGCGGGATAGGTGGAGAAATGGACAAAAATCGTTTATAATGAATCAAGCGCTTTTCATTTTCTCGAGCTATAATTGCCCGGTTTCGTGTGATTGATACCGTGCGCTGAAATTGAAATTTACTTGTCATATGTGACTAATCTTCTTTCCACGCTTGAGAGATAAATCTTTTGTCTACATATATTATGCAGGATTCGAAAAAAATATAATAATGATGGATATTATAGTCGAAATGTAACATGATCAAATGTAAACGAAAAAAAATGTAAACACACGAATTTTTAATGTAAATAAAAGTACTTCCAACGTAAACATACGAAATTTTCAATGTAAACAAAGGCCGTTTGAATGAAAACACAACTACTTTAATGTAAACAAAAACAAATCAAACGTAAAC
>JABFQC010003270.1:0-14411 GCA_022817085.1 Psilanteris sp. ZL-2020
CACCATATGTATATATAATAAATTGTTCAATTGATACATTTAATTTTAGCTGGAACAAATTAATGTAATAGTAATAATGTATAATATTTTCGGACGTTTTAAATTTGTTGGTTATCATCAATTTAAATTATTATTTTTAAAATTATATGTACATAATTAATATACACTGAACATTATTTTTTTAAACATAATTCTATTTTAAACAAGCTTTGATTTTTTACACTGATTAATATTAGGTTATATTTGCCATTGAATTTCTTATAACCATTGTTGCATCAATATCATATGTTTAAATATACGAATTCTTCTCAACTCCTAAGCAAAATCCTCTAATCTTTAGCAGATAGTTAATTTTTCACAATCTAGTTGAATATCATTTAATGTATAGATGAAATGTTCTTGGCAATATATTCAATGGAAAATCATCTAATTATTAAACGATTCTATTAAGCATTAGACGATCGTTTTAATAGTGTGTATATCATATATTATTTACTCTTTTTATATATAGACCAATTATTTTACACAAATCTTCATGATTCAACAATTCTATTTTCAAACAATTTCCACCCTTGTTTTGTTTCGACGCAAACTCTACAAAAAACAGCAACAAAATTTCAACTAAGGAACAAAAAGAAATAGCAAAGAATTGCAAAAAAAGTAGAAAGTAATTTTGCACGCTTAAGACGTAATCGTCTATATTTCAGCACAATTTTTGTTTTCAATCAAGAATTTCCTTCAAATTATCCCTTTCAAGACGGCAACAAATACTTCGAACTCGTACTTCCGTTACAGGCAAGTATAACGATTTATTTCGAAATGTAGCAATCATTTTTGTCGAAAACAGGTCCTTGTTGTGCGGGCGTCGTGGGTTTGACAATGCCGCGATATTGTCTGTTCGGCGACACTGTAAATACCGCTTCAAGAATGGAGTCGACCGGGGCACCATGGCGAATTCATCTGAGTCAAGAGACAAGGGATCGATTAATGCAAGTCGGTGGTTATTACATTGAATATCGCGGACGAACCGACGTGAAAGGCAAAGGGAAAATGCCGACGTATTGGTTGTTAGGAAAGCAAGGCTTCGACAAAGAGCTACCGACACCTCCACCACTTGGGTGAGCTACAAATTTATAACGCTTCATTGCACGATTCTCGAAGTCCTCTATCGTCTATAATAATTTACGATCGATGAAGCTGTTATAAAAAAGTATATATATAAGCGTTCGGGGTGCGTCGCGGATAGTACAATTTTTAAATAATTTTACAAAATATACTCATTAACGTTAGCTGCCGACTTTATTAACGCGGAGAAAAACCAATTAACATCGCAATGAAAGCATTGCATGGTTTTTAATGCGTAACTGTAGAAGAGAAAAATGTCGGTTGCTTTGTGATTTGCCTATCGTAATTACCGGAGGGTTTCAGGTATATTTCATTATAAATACCTCATTTCAAGTTACCGATTTCGCGTTTAAACTTGTTCTAAACAATTTCAATTAAAACCCTCAATGTTGCAGGTATATAGACGATATTTTTAATTATTTTTCTTTTTTTTTTGATGGAAATTAATAAGAATTGATTAAAGTTGTTATATATTATTTTTTATACAAAATTATATTAATTATATCAGATCGAATATGAAAGCATTATTATATGAGAATGTTAATAATCGTGAATTATTACAGATTAAAAATCAATGCATTTTTATTATCGCTGCACGGAATTCTATAGAGAGGACCATGGGTAAGTTATAAAATTGTGTTTAAATTAATTATAATTGTAGTTAAAATAACACTAACGATACAACAGCAATAAAAATGTAATATTACCGGGTATAATACACGCAGAAAAATATTCCATTAAAAATTACTGACAGTTCAGTAAATATTATTAAAAACACAGTAACTAAGAGACAAAACAAAAATTCAGTCAGAAAATACGGAACTTATTAATAAACAATGATGAACGTTTGTAAATGTATACCGAAAATTTATCAATGTTTACAGTAAAAGTTCGGTATTTTCCGACTGAATTTTTGTTTTGTCCTTGAGTTACTGGGTTTTTCATAATATTTACTGAACTTTCAGTAATTTTTAATGCAACATTTTTCTGCGTGTATATGTATATAATATAGAGATCTCCCTAAAACTTGATATTATAGAATAATAATCTCGTTATAAATTATATTTTCATATATGCCAAGAATTAGTGAAATTTAGATTCTAGAATGTTTTAATTTTCTTATATTTTGTAATATATATAATACACACATATAACTATTTTCGTCGGTGGTTATGCGATCCCGCCACTTTTGAACGCCCTAATTACGATATTATAAATCAGAATTGGCATGGTAAGTTATGGTTAAGGTAAACTGATCGACAAAATCACGTCCTGTTCAGGAAATATTATTTATATAAACATTATCCGTTGGGATAATGTCAAAGGAAAAACATAAGGGTACACTGTAAAAAGAAGTGTTCCGTAGGAACCGTTCTTGATGCTTTTTGGAACACATACAAGTATAGAAAACTATTTTTATAATTAATAATTTTTAATAAAAAAGTTTACTATAAAATAAAAATTACTATTAAAATAGCAAAATGTACCTTACACTATGAAAACTTTCAATGTCTCCCAAATTGTAATAAAAATGTACCATAAATAAGATGAGAATATTGTTTTTTTTTTTTGTACATTTTTACTATAAATAATAAGAGAAATTGAAAGTTTTGACAGTATAGGTTACATTTTCTTTATTTTATAGTAAAATGTCCGAAATACTTTTCTCCGTGTAGGAATGTTTGATAAACATTTTCAGAACACTTGTTTTTACAGTGTATTTAAGAAATCTATTACTGGATTTCTATTGGTCACCAAGGAAAGACACCTTTTTTCCCATCTATAAGCAATGATAAGTGAAGCCGACTGTAACTTTTGGGACTGTCCTCAAACGCACAAATAACTGAAAATTTAACTTCGACACAGACCTGGAAAATATAATACTAGGGCCCAACAAGACCAGTTTAAAGACAAGGAGAGAATCCCCATATACTGCGAATCCTCATCTGTACTGAAAAACATATGTATATATATATAATTTTCCGAAATGAGCCTTTTCAGGATAAGCGGCCATTTTCTTTTCGATTTTCGCAAGTTAAATATTTTACGGATGGTAGTTTTGAGTCCTATCCTGAAATCGATGCGAATATAAAATGAGACTTTTGAGGACAGACCCGCAAAATACGATGCTGACGCCCCTGTGATTCTCGAACGTAAGTTTTGTTAGATTTTTTAAAGGGACCGTTCATGGCGAGGGCCTCGGCATTAGCGTTCAGAGGTAGGCCGAAGACCGCCTGAGGAAACTTTATCCTGATTGTTCAAAAAAATAATGTTGCAAAACACGCATTAAGACTGACAAATACAAAATTTTAATATATTTCGTGTTAAAATGTGGAATAAAATAAAAAATCCCTAATTAATATACTTCGTGCTAATTCTTACTACCAAATTACTCTCATTGCAGGTGCCCAAGTAGGGTTTGTACTCGAAGGTGGTGGAGGGCATATATATATATATAACGGCAGTTTCGAGGACAACAACTTTTTGGGCGCCTACATCCTCAGAAACGTCGAGGACATACAGGACTTTCTGTCCTGGAAACTGACGTTAGACACATTTATAGATTTATTTAAAATAATTTTCAACATAAAATATAGATAAATTATATATTGATATCATGAACACCTGCAATGTGAAATTTTTAAATTTAAAAATTATAAAAAGCCCATAACATTTTATGGTGTAAGAAACACCAAATATTTGTAGTACAGTTAAGACCTATAAAAACGAAAGGTATGATGATACGACATTTGAATTATACGTTTTAGGGGAGGATGGAGTAATTACCATAAAAATGTTTACGGGGTTACAAAAATTTGTCATTCGTTTTTATCACCATTAAAGCTAATATGACAACAAGTGAGATCATTTGTGCTGTAAAATGCGAGGCAAAATAATTATAGTTAATATGACAAACTCATAATTTTCGCGAAACAACTTTATTAAGTCATTCTAATAGAGCTTCGTTCTAAACGAAAACCACAAAATTCCTATATACTTCCATTATTTAATATGAACTGGTTTGATGTATGTAAAATATAGTAATTCGCTTTAGTAAATTTGCATATGAACTACACCTGATTTTAATGAGCATGAATAGAGAACATTTTAACATTATTAATTTACTAAACTTGTAGTACATAGTTGATAATTTAATAATATTATTGACTTATAAGTATAATTTCATAAGGACAATATAAATTGTTTATTAATATATTAACAAAACAAAAAATATAAATAAATTAAAATTAATAGTTTGTTTACAGTTATTTGTTACTTGTAAATTAAGTTTCAAATTATTTATGTTAATTGAATACACAGAACAGACATATTTCATTTACTAAATGTAATAGCGGCTGCGCGAATGAATAACATGACATAAGAATGCTTTCTCTCACAAATTAAAATTTAAGTATTTCCAAGTAAATTTAACTATTCGCAGTTACATGTTGATTATTAATCATTATTATTTTGTATTTTGGTACAAGTATAACGACATATACACGTTATTTCAATCATTTATGTCTATGACAAATAATTTTATTAACAAAACAATTAAAAGCAGTTACGTAAATTAAAATTATTTAACACGCACCGACTATTGAACAAAACGAAATCTATTTAAAATTTATCGAATTTTATCGTAGAAAAACGAATATTTATAAAAAATACTAATAATATATAAAAAAATTGCCATAAATTTAAATTATTTTTAACAAAATTTTTGCTTTATTCAATGGTAACTTTGTATATAATAAATTTAACTCCAAGACAATTTTTAATCATTTTTTTATACAAATATAATAATTCCTGCGATTTACGGTATAGTAAAATAAGTTTACTTATATAACCAATTTGTAATATGACTTATACTACTTCTATTTTAAGATATAAAAAGGTAATTTTAAACGTGATTGTCTTTTCCTTTACACTGGAACTTTGTCTGATTGTATAAATCGAAATATTCGCAGATTCTAAAGGAAATTGAACCAAATGTGCCATATCCTCAATCTTGTCCTAGTCTGATTCATCCTTGAAAATCAATCTATTTATTTGACTATAATATTTATAAATCGACTTTAAATTTATGATTTCGTGGTTACATTATTATACATGCTTTTATAAGTAAGATTCAATATTAATTCATTGACATGCATTACTAAAAGTAAATATATATTTATCAATAATTTAATAATACTGTTACAATGCATTTATTGTTTTAATTGTATTCTCTAAAAAGGTATCTTGGAAAATCTTTGTTTACAGATGCAGATTTTATTATAATATTTTATCACAAAATTATATAATTTTTATTTTTTAAATTTGTATAAGGTTGAAAGGGTAACGTAAAGTCAAAGGAAACTATAAGTGAATAATGTGATTTTTTATTGTTTTGATTTATTATTATTAATCTGCGAACAAGTTCAATTATATCGACCATGGATAAATCCAAGCATCTTAACTTAAATTGGTAAAACGAATAACTATGGCTATATATAAAATTAGCAAAGGTTTCTTAGAACTACCATAATTTAGCGACAGAAGTTTATTTATAGAACTAAAAATGTATTTTAAATAAATTTTTCAATATAGATTTTAACAAATGTAAGACAAAAATTAAGCTACAATTTAGCAAAGAGGATTGCAAATATCAAAATATTGTATATGACCGTATTCTTAAAATAATCAAACTTTCTGTATAATTTATTAAATTATATTAATTTGTATAGAATTACTTATTGACATATTTAGTTGTGCAATTTTCAGAAAATGCATGTTGTAAAATTAAATAGGACTTTTTTTAGTGCAGATCTAAAGAATTATTTTTAAATCAGTAAACCTGTTTGAGTAATTCGTATAACACGTAAATATAACAGTAAATAACATAATTTTATTTAATATAACATAACATATATAATAACATAACAGTAAATATTAAAATTTATAAAATAAAGCTCGAATACTTCGGGAATATGTAAAATTGATAGAATTTAACTCGTTTCTTTAACAATGCGATCATCATTTTTAAAATTAGACAAGAGCAACCAAATATGTCCTGTAATTTTGCCAATTATACTACTTACTACTTAAAACTACTAATAAAAAACAGTTTTGTTAGAATACATATTTGATTATTTTGCACCAAAAATGTGTTCAACTTTGAATAATGTATGAAATTTAAAAACATGTATTCAAATGGAATCAAACTTATCGATTCATATTAACTTTCGCCATTACTACGTTTCCTATTTAAAATTCTTCATTCACAAGATATTTTCAAAAATTCTATCATAGTAAATTTCACAAAATGTTATCATTTTCTATGTCATGCCGTCATAAAACACATTCCATATTTGACAATCATCATTTCTTATGTTTTTCAAAACATTATATTTATATTATATTATTGCTTACGTAATAAAAATATTCCAAAGAAATATTAATATATTAAGATATTAATATATCTGGATTTTGATACTTATCCAGATATGTGTATATATATATATAATGTAGTATAATAAGTATCGTAATTTTCGATAACTCACTTTTCGATAAAAAATCAATTTTCTTTGATTTTTCGACTCATAGAGGATTTTCCACCGGAAAAGGTAAAGAATCACAAAATCCACGAGTATTAAATATGGCTGTTATATCACTGTTAAAGGAATTTGCATAGATTTGAGCAATTGCTCCATCCTAAGGGCGAAATGGGGGGTTTGACGCATACATTTGAATTTGAAAAAATTTTTATCCAGTTAGGAATAGTCATTCTCAAAATAGTCAAATTTTTATCTGGAATACCAAACGAGCGAACAAAGTTAGATGAGGCTATAGAAACGCGACCTTCCGTCGCATTCCTGGCAAGATAAGGGGGGTGGGACTTAATTGTTACACTTCTTCGCGTAAATTTAGTAATAATAATTTGTTAACAAATTCTAATGCGGACTATAACGTTTTTCATGACAGCACTTTTCAACGTATCCTTCCGATTAAATATAAACATACCGGATATAAAATATATTGGATATAATTATTATTCCTCATCTTTGTAAACTTTTATAATTTCATTTAAAATATACCAATAACAATAATTCCAATTTATAACGTCCATTTAGATTCTATAATCAAGAATAAATATTCATAGTTAAATATGAACAAGTCTCTTATAAAAAAATTGATACTAAAATACACATTTTTTACGTACAGATTTTTGTTAAATTTTAATTGAATTTAATTAATTTGAAAGTATTCGAAATACACGTTCCTGTAAACATAGGACCAAAACTCTAAAAAATATCCAGATACCGTATGCGGAATCCGGTGACCACAACCGGAAAATCAGATCAAATATCATATGAGAGGAATTCTGAATACGGTTAATTGAAAATCTTCAAACAGTTGATAATGTGTTTTTAAAAATACAATTATATTTGCGGAATCGGGAAACTAGAGTCGGATTTCAGACAAAGAATGACAATTGTTATAAAAGTGTATAACCGTAAAAGAACAAACAGTATAAACATATATGTATAAAAATTTGTTTCGAAATTCAAGTGAGAAGATGTTGATTTCTGAAATTTTTAGTATAAAATATATGATCTATACTATAATTTTTTTCCATACCTCTAGTTTAGGTTATGTTCGTCTTGTATAAAGAAAACACAAAATAATTACTAATAATTAGATAATATTATATAATTTCTAATTATATTATTCAACTATAAAAAATACATTCTTCTATTCAGAAATGTTTATTTAATATACAATTTAAAATGAAACAAATAATTTTTTAATAATTTAACGATTAGCATCAAATATATATAAATATAAAATTGTATTTTTAATTTATATTTTCAAAGTTTCATTCTCCTTAAATTAGATACATTGTAATTAATTTACATAATTATTATACGTTACGGTATAATATATAACCTCTTAAAATCACAAACAAATGAATACAAAATATTAAAATCGGTCCATTGAATCGATTATTACTACGATTTGAATACTGCAGGTTGTACAGAATATTAATCCGGCAACCGTATGCTGATTTTTGAAGACAGTACTCCGTGGCAATCGTTACAAAATAAGAATGAATAAAACGGACAGATTATAAGTTTTTCTTATCGTATAATTAATATTTTATAAGTATAATACAGATTTTTTCTTTTCTATAGAAATTTGTCAATCAGAGAAAAATATGCATACGGAAGGAATATCGCATTTTTAAAGTGAATACACTCAAAAAACTTAAACTTAGAAAATTACTGTTTATGACACTAATTTGGCGATATTGAAACAAAATGTCAAAAATTACTGTTTATAATATAGCATTATACTAAAAAACAGGAGGAAACTTTGGTATGAACAACTGTATTCTTATAAGGAAAATCAGTAATTTTTAGGTTTTTACTTTAATGTCTCCGATTATTTTCTAATTAAAATATGAATCTAAATCTTCAATATGCTTCTGTTCGATTTAGTTTGGAAGAAAGCCTGATAAGCGAGAATTTGGATGGAAACGAATCGAAGGCGACCGATGCCGGAACTTCTCAATTAGTGGTCGCGGGATCAGAGGATAATAGTTCTGGCGAGTACAGTTCGTCGTTTGCAACTACTTCGGCGGTGCACACATCGCCGCCAAACTTCAAAGGTTACGAGAGCGAGCACTCGTCATTAGACAAACCAAGCACGCGGAAAGTGGCTGTTTCCGTGCACGACGACAAAAGCCTTACGCCAAGTTACTCAATAAAATCGAGTGAGGCCGTTGAAATCCTGCGGGACATTGTCAAGTCTGAACATAGTAATACAGCCGTCACGAAAAGCACTTCCGGAGACACGCCGATGTCTTTGGGTACCCCGGTGTCCGCGACGGAAGTTGCAGCTGCATTACTGGGCGCATCCACGAGTTCACTGACGTCAATTTCAAGTACTGCCTTTCGAGGAAGGCATAGACGAGTGGGCATTATTGACGAGGACGACTTAAGTACTCCATATAATCATTACAGATGCCTCTCACCTAATGAACACTACGGTAAGTTTACGGTCATGAAAGTTAAAATAAATGGAATTTACGATCATTTGGTAATCGATTCCAAATGCATGGAGGTGTTAGGATTGTGTGCAAAAAAATTCAATTAAGATTACAGAATGTTAAGTAAAATAATATTTTCACTATTTGTAAATATTATTCAGACTTTAATAATAGTTACTCTTAAAATTGAGTAATATTTCCATTAATGGTAAAATGTTGACAGAAAGTATTAAACAATTTCAAACAAAGTATAGAAAAAGAAATTTTTATATATATACCTACATGAAGAATCAAAAATTACATAATAATTCTGATTTACTTTTCTACAGTTTATTTGAAACTTTAATATATTTTTTATACATACAGTATTGTTACAAACGACTAGGGTACTAGAGTAGTAGAAATTTCAATCGGGCAGAAATATGGCCCCGATTTGGCAGTTTTGTTACCATATAGTGAACTTCTCAGGAAACCCAATCAGGACCAATAGGTGGATGTAACGCATGGATATGATATGGCCCCGATCCGGAAACCAAATCATAAATTTTATTTATTAAATACAAAAAACGGGAACATATTTTATATTCGTATATATACGCTAAATTTCGATATAATTTAGTATAATTTTGCATTCTATTATTAAATTTAATGTAACAAAATGTTACATTATTAACATCAATCTAAATTAATAAAAAATTAATATAATAAAAATTCATGTTTAATATTTTTATGTACGTTATTTTTTTAGTATTAAGATGAAATTTTTATCAAGGTGAAATGTTAGTGATAACTCTACGGAGTTAGGATTTATTTGGTTTTATGGTTTTTAGATATTCTATTTTCAATTATTTACAACGTAGATCGATTTTATAAAGTTTTATATATTTTAGTATACTTTTCAATATATTTTAGAAAATATTTTAGTATACAAACATTTATTAGAGAGACTTATAAATTCGCGAATTTCATGAACTACAAGTTTTCTCACCTCGTAAATACGTTCAAGTATTCTAATCAAAATAAAACAGTCAAACATAATTTTTTAATTGAAAATATGTATAAACAGTTAAAGAACTAAGATAGGTTTTTTTACGCTCAATAAGCTAAATTGTCGGTAATCATGAGTAATATTTCACTTTAAGTATTATTTCACTTCATAAAATGTAAAAGAAATTTGTTATTAAAATGCAATCATTTTCTATTCGACTAAATTTTTCGTTTTTCCTGCATTCTTGCGCCATTTTCTATTATTATTACTGTCATCAATCGACCAAGTCAATCGGATATCGATAAGGAGATGCGACGGGATAAGAAAGGAGAATTTAAATCATTGCATAATTTTATTATATAACATGTCGATTATATTGAGTACTTCCCATACAAATGGCCCTGTCTTTTATATTAATTATAATACGTCGATTTCACCAGCAACCTTGCCCTACCCAAACCTTATAAAAGCCACTTGACCATTATTTCTTGCGAAGTTGTCCACATAAGCCTATTAAACACGAACGAAACTATCCGGAAGTTTTGTGGCTTACTTTAGTTTAATGTTTCAACCACCCCCGAGAATAATTTTTAGTCCTATATTACCCCTACAGAACCTTCATTGGCACTCTTTAACGTATTTAACTGCTTAAACTTTTGTATTTATAACAATAAACTCGAATATTAGGTCCTTTTTAAGGTCTATAAGACCTGCTTAAGACCTACATGATTCTAGAACGTTTCCCAAATAGCCCCTCCATAACTGCTTCTATTAGGAAAACTGAGAAATTTCGGCCGTTTTTAGGAGCTAAATAAATGATATTTTTATACAATTTCGATAACTTATAGGTGATAAGTAGGGGTTTAATTTCTCCTCTGGCCTGCCATTGATAAACCACCCCGTTGGAATATCGGCGAGCATAACTTGACGACGTATTAAATACTACATTTAAATTATATTTTGTTATAAATATATATATTTATGACAATACAATTGTTAACTTTTAATCATATATCTTAATTCGTGACAAAATTTATATAAAATATACATTAAATGCTTAAATAACAGTATGTCAACGAAAATTACATTTACCGAATTTTTGTTACAAAAAATGTTTTTAAAAGCAGCAGGGATATACAAAAATGAAATAAAATATTACACACAGAGAAACAATTCTCGTAACGATAACCAGAATATATGGTTATCGTTACAATATTGTACTTAACATCATCATTTTGGTTAAGCCAAACATATATTATGGTAACCAGATCCAAATTATAGTAACGGTTACAATAAAATATTTTTGCTATAACCAGATTAGTATTAACCAAACAATTTTTTCTCAGTGCACGTATAGAAAACAGTTACATTATAAAATACTTATAGGATTCTAAGAATATTGTAATCAATATTTTGGAAATTATTATACTTTATAGCAAATTATATAAGATGTACAATGTTTTCGAAATTTTTGTTTTCATATCTCTGCACTGCCATAATTCAAATGAGCAAAATTTCGAACTTTAAAATAATTAGACGCAGTAATGATCTTAAATTTTTTTAATTTATGTAATGAAACTCTTGGTAATCCGAGAATATAATATTGATTACTGCATAGACTATAATTTTTTATTTGAGTTTGTTTGAATTACACTTTATAATATTTATAATACACAATATGTGCTTGACGAACGATGTGTGTGATATTTTAAACAATATTTTTTTTAAGTGCGATAGTTTTCATTATACCAAAATAGTGAATTCAATTTTAAAATTATCACCAATAATATTATTGCGTTTATTTTCAAATCTAATACAGTATGTTATAAAGGTATTCCATAAAACAAACTGTAGCTTCCTCTTTATCTTTTGCACTTCTAAATTCTCACGCAAATTTATTACTCAATCTTCACACCACCAAAAATATAAGTTCATACCGCCGAAAATAAACTTTGCGAATGCAACTCGATTCTCGAAAATATCAGAATTAATTTAATTTAATTAAACTCTCTCCTCGAGATTGAACATAAATTTTCTGCCAGGTGTTGTGTCTAACTTGAATGCAGATGTAGCTAATCTGAAAAAAATCAGAAATAATGTATCTGATATGGGAAGTAAAGTTAATCGAGTCGTTCTTGGGATAGAAGACATTAGATATATCTGAGGTGAGACTAGCTCGAGTTACTGCAAATGAGGCGACTATAACCGAACTTAAATGTGCGGTTCATTCTAAACCACAGTCTTGATGTTTGCTTCTAAATGAGCCTTTCTCCTATAAATCCATAGCTTTCTTGATTAGGATAAGGAATTTACGATTATGGGCTGACGATTGCCTGACAACTATGTGACGTTTACGGATGAATTACTTATTGAGAACAAAAAGAATAAAATATATATTTTAATGATATGTATATTGTACACAATTTGAAAATAGGAATTTATATCAATGACAGATCCACTGTAGTTAAGAGGAAATATTTTAATACTATTGGCATATTAATTACAAATTATTTCGATAAAGTAACAATAAAGTTTCAAGTGTATAGAATTATTTTCAATCTATCTATTTATAAGCATACCTCTTCCATTGGGGGATTTAAAATGAGAAACCTACTTTTATTTGTTGTAGAAAAAAACAAACGGCACAAGCTTGGCCCAACACTGTCGATGGTTGGCCGATCGTTAGTTGCCAATGATGGCCCATCGTCGGGATGAAACGCCAATTACCTCTGGCCCAACATTGGCAGCCGACCGTTGGTATAAGCTTGGGCCATGCTTGGCCCAAGCTTGATTTTTTAAAAAAAAAATATTAATATAAACAAAAAAAAAATAATTATTACATTTTTTATATATTATAATATTTGAAAACGTATTTTCATTATTATAAAACAACTTCTATGAATTTTCATATGGTCACCCATCCGGGTAACAGCCGTCGCCAATGTTGCTTAACTCCTTAATGTATAGTTTCCGTCTTTGCCACTCTAACCACAAGCGCGAACTAATCACAAGGACATTTTAATGATATTGAGTTACACAATGAACGGTCGGCTGCCAACGTTGGGCCGGAGGTAATTGGCGTTTCATTCCAACGGTTTGCCAAGATTGGCATCCAAGGTTGAGCCAAGCTTGGGCCGGTCGTTTAGCATTGGCAGACCACAGATTTTTCTACATATTATTAAAATCAAATAAAACAAAGGTATGCAACGGATTGAACTAAAAATATTTATTATGATTATTAATTATGATGGAATGGAATCTACTGATCATTATACCTATTCCTCAATTCTGTAGATAATATTCAATCCAATTTTCTCACAGATTCAATATTCTTGAATTTCTCCATTGTTAGAATTTCCCTTGGTCAAAGTATCTAAAGCTTACCACAATCAACCTAGGATATCGGCATAAAACGTATTCTGGAGTCTCTTCCTCTTTCCACACCATCACAATGAAGGTTCTTTTTCCCTATTTTTTACAGATATTATTTCAATTTACAATATCCGGTGATCAGTGATAAAGCGATTCTCGCTACCGTTCCTATTCATTTCCTATAAATCTTTCGTCCAGAGCATTTCTCTATTTCCTAAGAATTCTTTACTACATTTACACTTGACTGTGTAACTGTTGACATACCTGCATAGCCCTCATGACCGGAAATTCAAATGAGAAAATGACTTTGGGATCCCCAAATATCGTCTTCTTCTTCCCCAAGATTCTTCTTTTCCTCTTGTCCTTTCCATAACTTTCCCGTACAGAACAGTTACGTTCAGCGAACGTTACAGGAACGTCACAAAATTTAAGAAAATACGTGCCTGTAACGTCACAGTAACTTTCGTTACGTTCGCGACACGTTCCCGGAACGTTCTTATGTCCGCTTGAAACCCGTTCGTGTTAAGTTACAGGAACGTACCAAGTTAAGTTCTCGGCACGTCACGATAGGTTACAGGAACGTTACAAGTAATATTTATATTATATTACAGTTACGATTCAATTAAATTTACTGAAACGTTACGACAGGTTACAAGAACGTTACATATAATTGAAATATGTTTCAAAACGCAAGGCATTAAGTAAAAGCGAGCGAACGAGTGACAGAGCGAGGCCCGCCGAGACCAATACAACTTTTGATCGCGTGAGCAAGGGTAGGCGCACGCGAAACGTAGTGCGAAGGCAGTTGAAAAGTACGGCGTTTTTAAAATGTACAAGCAAGTAATGATGCCAGAATACATACTGTGGCTCCACTGTATAGCATTGATAGTG
>JABFQC010003271.1:0-14411 GCA_022817085.1 Psilanteris sp. ZL-2020
GTTATAGATATATATATATATATATAGTTGGGTTAGTGTCTATATATATAACTGTCAAACTACATAACCTTTTAATGTATATCTGTTTTCATTATGAAGATAGTTATAGTGAACAATATTCTAGATGTGGGTGCTTATGTATTTAGATATTTATACATATATATATATATATATATATGTATCATCGTCGATAAATTTATTTTAAATCTCGGTTAATTTTTAAAACTGTTATAAAAATTTTTGTTTCATCTGTCGAAATTATTTTTATTGAATTTTTGTATTACACAATTGATATTCTACGTTCGACCATACGGTTTGATGAATAGTGAAATTCTTACAAGCATGAGTCAGTGCCCGCGCAACGTAACCTAATATACCTATTATAGTACACATACGTGACGTCAAAGCAAAAATACGCATACCCATAAAAATTGTACACCATCATTCAGGAGGATCAATTGTTGGTACGCTAATTGTTTATCTTTGTACGGAGATTGTAATTTCGAGTCTATATTATTATATATATAACTTCCCTTGTTCGTGATTGTAAATATGTAAATATAGGTTCAGTTTTCGCGTGTTAAATATTAATTTGCCGCACTCTTTTTATTTTGTAATTTTTTTTTCATGTTTAAATTACATCGTTTCCTGTATAAAGCAACAACATATTTCATACTCAAAGAAACTGGAACTCGCAATACTATACGAAATAAATGAAACTAAAGTATTTAGTGCAATAATATATTTATTAAGAAACGGTCTTAAACATACAGAATATTCTTCCTTTATCGAAGACCGTTCTCTTCAAGTGTAGTTTTCTCAGAGTTACATTAAAGCTTTCATTTTTTCTCTTGGGTTGCCTACAAAATTGTTATATACAAAGGTTTCATTTTTCAAACGGTATTAAATTTAATTAAATTACTAGTGTAGATGTATATTTGAAATTGTACGTCTAACATTCTATTATGTGTAATCACGTAAACAAAATTGCGAACGGTATTGGATAAAGATTCTAAAAAAAACAACACATTTTAAACTTTGATATTTAGCTTAAAAAGAATGAAATCAGTAGTATCGTCACACTTTTCAGTATGTATATAGTAAAAAGTACACTCTTAGAAATAATCCATTTGACGTAAAACTTTAATATTTTGGAAAAAATTAAAAAAGGACAGAAAACATATAAACACACAAAATAAACAAAGTCAGGGTGAGTAAATCTATTTTCTTTGTTTATACGATGAGTTTGTCTTTTGTGTCCTTTTTCAATCTGTTTTCAAAATTCAAAATCTCGAAACAAAAGGATCGTTTTAAGAGTGTATGATTAATTTCTAAGCGTAACGCAAATGAAACGGCAATCATATATTACAATACCGCAACAACTAATGCGATTATTATTGAAATTTCGAGGATACTAAATTTTGAGAATGCAAAACCAATTCCGTTTTAAGCAAAAAGTCAAGTATGAAGCTAAGACGCACGGCGTACATGGCGATCCAAAGTTGTTCGTAATCTGAAATTTCAGTCTTAATCCTTTTACACCACACATTAACACTTGGCGGATTTAATTCATCGTTTGTCACGGGCGTAGGAATGTCGAATTGAAACACACGCTTTCAAAATTTCTTTGACTCCGAAACTTAAATGGAATATTCGTATTAACAGTCTGAAAGTATTAAACGCTTTATTTCCGCGGAGTTTGCTAATGCTCCGTGCGCCCGACTTAAAACAGAAATAATTAACATATTAACATGTTTGCGCCAACGAAAATAATGCGTATTAAATATACATAGAATTATGTATATTAGACGTTGGTGTGTAATAAAGTCACATAAACGTATACATATCGGAGGCACGCAGACTAAGGAGAAGTGGCAAGGGATAAGAGACGAACACTCGTTTTAAGAGTCTATTGTATGCATACCTTTTTAGACTCATCAGATGCGTCGTCAATTGTTTAATAATTGCTCCACACTTTCTTATAATGAGGCTATCTGGTATTTATTTAAAGCTCTCATATTCTACGATTCAATTAAATTCTTCAAAACCATTATAAACACGCAATCTCTTCACTCCTTAATCATTTTTTTAATCAAATTCTTATACCAATTATTAATTATATTATTTACAAATATTATTCATACAGAATAATATTTATGAAGTTCGTAAACGCATATAAATTAATACGACATTCGCGGTTCGGTGTATACTGATTCGGCTGCGGTTCTCCGTTATCTTTTAAACACGTTTTTCTTATAATGAATTTGGTTTAGTTTTATATCGAATCGTGTATTTTTTATATAAAAAATAGCCGCACGCCTACAATTATAATATCTTTTGATATTACGTACTACGCTGAAAGAAATAATCCTGCAAATTTTACCATACTATATTGTAAACATGAGATAAAGGGAAAAAATGTAAACAAATATGATAAATTATGGTTAAAACTTCAATAAAGGTGATAAAAATTACCATACAAACTGATAAAAATAATAATATTTTCAGGTATTTATTTACATTTTTTCCCTTTATCGAATGTTTACAATATTGTCTGGTAATGTTTGTAGGATTATTTCTTTCAGTGTATTAATCCATTGATTATACGCAAATATAATTTAATTTAGATAATATGAAAGATTCAGGTACGATGAAGCTAATGAATCCAAAAACGGAATGCAGATTTATCCGGGCTTTGATTTGTACGCGATTAACGATTTTTTAGTCAATTGCGCGTCCACGATGGTTACGGTGAAATATATTTTTTATCGATTGATGAAAACATGGCAGAATTGAGTCATAAGGATTGAATTGGTTTGTACGTTTTAATAAGAATCAATTAATGAGTTTTTTTTCAAAAATCCAAATATAATTGCGTTATGTATTATTTATTTCGACTTAACATCGCAAAAGAATTGTTTACAAAGTAAATATTAAATATATATGAAAAACAAATGTTTGAATGTTCAATTTAATTAACATCAGCAATATCGGTGGTTTTCACTTTTTGAGTTTTGTTATTCAGATCAGGGTTTACTTTAGGATTCTCAAAGGTAAAGTTAATTCACGCTGAATCATAGATTCCGTGACCTAGGTCTACTATCGCTCGAATGCTGTCTCATAAACTAGAACATCTTAGTTTTCATGGCTTAATTAGCGTCAATATATCGCTTGTTTCAGCGGTATTACAATAACGCTGAATCGCAGTAGAGTTTCGTCTATTAGGACCTCCATACTGTACAGTAATGTGGTCGAACAAATCTGGCCTTCCCAATACCTTATTTTCCATTCGTATACGATGTAGCTGTAGTTTCCCCGATAATGCGAGTTGTTTTCTTTCACTGTTCCACAGTCGCATGGTCGAGCTTTACATTTAACAATAGTATTGTATAACCAGGTTAAACAACTCAGATTGAATCGAGTTTTTCCTATATCTTTTCTTGTAGCGTCGACTATTATTTTTTATTTTTAGTATTGCCTCCCAACCAGGCTTTATATACTTTAGTTAGGATGGAAGTTGCTCGGCTTAATATAATTATAAGTCCTACTATGGTTGTATAATATTTTGTTATCTTTAACCAAATTTTGTAGAACTACAAACTGAAATGGAATATACGAACTTTTTATCTCAGACAACATAGATTTAGCTTCAAAAAAAGGCACATTTATGAAAGTATTTAGGTTACTACAAGGTTATTAAGCATATAAACCATTAATGATTTATATATATTACAATCTTATTTGATTAAGGGAAATTACATATATATAACAAATTTTAATGCGTACTAATATGCAAATTATATATTCTCAAAGATTGATATTATTTTTTTCCAATATAAGTATAGTTCAGAATTTTTTTACAATGTATTGACAGACTATTGTAAAACTGATCAATGTAAAAAAAGATTATTTAATAAAAAATAAAAAATCAACTATAAGTGTTTTTATTTACATTTAACGATAATGTATATATATGAACCAGTTTAGGTTACTGTTATGTTATTATTAACAATGTTATGTACTATAATATAATAATAGTATATAGAACTATTAAAACCAATGACATCTATACAACAACAATGCTTTTGGAGAACTTTTATTAAAATTTACACTAAAATCTAAATAATATTATTAATCATTTTTAAAAATTAAAATGTTTTGACCTATACACAAAATGGACAGTTAATATAAATATTTATATATATAATTATAATTATAAACTTTAATAGTAAATTTTAATTTGAAAATATTAGTAGATATTAAAAAAATGATATTTTAAACGTTAAGTATAACGCTTTTGTTCTATTATATCTGATAGAGAAGAATAGAGAAGATTTTAGAAAGAAGATTTTATTCACCGTACTTGTTTTTCACACATATTAAAAAATAAATTTAATTGATCAAAATCAATATCAACTCTCAGTCTACTATGAATTAATGAAATTCATCTTATCTTAAGATCTTATCTTAAGATGGTAAACATATTTAAATATACATTATTAAAAAATGTGATCTATTGAAACTATTGTTTATACACATTACTATATAAAAAAATAAAATAAAATAGATCGAGATCTGAAAAGAAAACTCCTTTATATATTAAGTAAAAAAGACTCTTTATACGGCGCACTTTTATTTTTTAAAAATGAGTCTACAGAGTTATTATTAAAATACAAAATTGACCGACGTGTTCTATTTCATTTTTTAAATATTTATATTAAAGCAGAATTATGAGCTTAAAAAATCAATGCAAAGGAAGAAACGAAAAGTTTTTCATATATTCACATTCAGATATATAAATAAATCTATCAGCTGTCATTATTAAAAGCCTTTTATGTTAGTGAAATATTGTATGAATGCAAATGGACTGCAAATGCGGTGGAACATTATTAAGTTTTTCGAGTCTCTCCTTAAATTAGTATTACAGCGCGGAAAATCATATCGATCGTTGAATTAAACAATTATGTTTAAGAATAAAAATGGAACGAGTGACAAATATAATATTATATATATACATTTTTTAATAGCGCGCACATTTAATATATCTTAATGTAAACTATATTTGAAGAACACATATTTGCAAAGAATAAAATCTGGCTTTTAACCTATATTCAGTTGTTCAGTTCACTTTTACATCGTTAAAAGTTCTTTTACACCCTCCACCCTCGCCCCTCCGCCCCCCCGTTTTATCTATCGAAATGAATTCACGGCACTGCGATTGCGCGAACAATTGAAACGGAGCAAAGAATATATATATTATGTACCAAAATTATCGTTAATTAATTTCTCATTATTTCTTTTTGTACTCCGCGATCGACCAACGAATGTTTCTGAATTTGAATGCAATTGTCCGTGATAATAAATGAAGTTGCTCGCACTATTATAATCCGTCGTTTTCGCCGCTGGTTGAACGTTGAAAGGAGAGTTAATAAGAAATGGCAACAAATAAGCTTCGGTTTGTCGTAACGAAGTTACGGCGTTTAGTATTCTCACGTACTCGGGACATAAAAATTTCAGGAACACCGAGATATCTGAAATTGTTCCGATCTTTCGATTATTTTCGAGCTTTTCTCGCCTCAGTAACCGCTAGAGGTAGACATGAATTGCGCTGGATATAAAGGCAGCGGAGGATTATGAAAAACGACTGGGACTAAAGAGCGATTTTCAAGTTCTAGCATTACGGCCGTCAATTATTCCCACGTTGAAGTAAAGTAGACCTTAGAAAAAAATTAAAAAAGAAAGAAAGAAGGAAAGAAAGGAGGAAAGCAAGAAAGAAAGAAAGAAAGAATAAGGAAGAAAAAGGAGAAAAGACGTTTTTTTCATGTAGCCCCGGGTTTGAACGGCAATGCTGTTTTTGCTTCTCTTAACTAATTTTAAGCCATTCCGAAGCTCTTCAATATATCTCAAAAAATTTGATTCCCATGCCGCGAAAATCGCACCGCGCTCATTATTGCATTTAACATCCTTACAATAACACCAAGTTGTTCTCCATTTTTCCGTCTTTCCATCTTATTTTGCTCCGTCGTTGTTTTCCTTTTTAACTTACTTTATTTATTTTCGCGCTGCTTTCAGTATAATATGGCATTGAAATAAGGAGTTGGGAATCGGGTTGTAAATTCAGATCGAGTCACATTTAGTTGAGTCGTAAATCGGGATGAAATCATATTAAGCGACGCCGCCGAAAAACCAAAAAAAAAAAAAAAAAAAGAAAAAGAAAACAAAAAGGAAGAAGAAGAAAAAAAACGAAGTCGACGACGACGTTGGCAGAAAATAATTCTGGCGTTTATAAATATGAATAACTCATTGGCACCGAGCGCTTCTGTCGATTTGACGATGCTAAAGGTTTTATATGAAATTTGAATTTCAAGTGCTTAATGTCTTTTACGGGCGGTCGCTCTAGGGTCAATGCATCTTCATTTGCATCCGCGCGGCTCATGCATATGGGACTCGCGCGACGGTTGCCGGATTCTCGCAGGTCCTATGCAAATAATACGGATCCGTGTACTCAGCGCGGAACACTATATACCGCGAACAAACTTCCGTCGGAATTGATTTCAAGGGCTGATATTCGATTAAGACGACGGAACTGTCAAGGACAATTTCAATTTTCAAGAGCAAATTTAACAATCGAAGGACGGAAGGCTTAAAGAAGCGATTAATTGTTCGATCGGTCCTTCATTTCGCGGCTTTGTTGGCTCCTTTTTCCACCCCGAGTGTTGCGCGTTAAAACAGAGCAGCGTAATCCCAACTTAGTCGCATTTCTTGTTCAATTACACCGGACGCTTGCTCGTCCGAAATTTCGAAGCCATGCACGGTAATTGATCAAAGAACTAAATGTGCTGGAAAAACTCAACGGTTTGCGAGTAAACCTTAATTATGACTAATTGTAATATCATAAACAATCATGAATATGTGTATATCGATAAAATCAATACGCGCAAATTGCATTCGATAATTTTCCTTTTGTTTACGTACATTCGAATTGATTTAACTCCAAATCAATTTAATCGACATTAAATTATTGTTTACAGTTATAAAGTTCGAGTTACGCGTATAATTTTCAAGATCTCAAGGGTCTTTGAAACACGATGAGAAATACGTATATATATATATATTTATACACATATATATATAAAAGTTATTTTAATTAAAAAATTTATACATATAATGTTTACGCGTTGTATAGCTCTGCGTAATGAATACAAATTTTTTCAGGTGTTATTAATTTTAAATTAGATAAAATATTGCCGTCTTAAAATTGTAAACGAACAAATTAAATAAATGTTATAAATTATGTACCAAAAATTATAATTAAAAGATATAGACTTTATTTTATAACTGTACTTATTATTTTGTACAAATAGTTATGAAAAAAATTATATCCTATTTTTCTTAAATCAGATTGCGTTTCGATTATTGTATATAAAGCCATTGTATAATTTTAATTTTTCTTCATTTGTCGCGGTACCGGGTAACGCGATATGGACCGTGGACAAATATTTTATAAAGGTACACATTGCTAATTTATGCAAATATGTAATAAAAATTAAACTCGTTTGTAAATAGCTGATTGTGCATCCGTTGTTGATGTAATTATAGATCTTAATCAATTTCTCCAGAATAGTTTGATTTTTTTTGCGTGCAAAAGAATCATTAAAAAATGTCATATCCACGATATTTTCGAAAAAGTATTTGTTATAGGAATTTTCCATTTTAAACATAGACAGACCACACACAATAACAAGAGCGCACGGACGAGTAAATTTCAATATTCGTACTTGTATAAATGTATATGAGCGTAAGCTAGCACGCGGTTGAACGAGTGTCCGTGTGTGTATGAGTGAGCGTGTGTGTGCGTGAGATATATACGACGCACACAAAACTGTCTCAGTAAAAATTTCGTAGTCTTTTTATGGTTGAAATAGGAAATAACAAAAATTCTTCAATACATTATAATACGTTCAAAAAAATGACTCGTTGAGATAATTTATCGTGTGATATGGCTCAGAAAAGATCAAACTTTCAGATACATTTGAAAGAAGGTTAGCGTTTATCCCCTTAAGATCAAAATCCGTTAAATTGTGTAAACTTCAAGAAGTCTGTATCGTAATCCTCCTGTTTGCTGAGGAGATTCTTAGGGGTAAACATTTTTCCTTCAAAAAATTTATTGTCAATAATCCAAGGAGGGAAGGATATTTTCAACATTAGTAGATTCTTACTTTATATTCAAAAGCGATATTTAATAAATAAAATTATCATATATGCGCATAAAGAGTGATGCATTTTTATTATTCAATCAGACCTCAAGTGGGCAGTATATGTATAGTAAAAATAATTTGTATATAACGTAGAAGTCTATATTACATTTAAAAAGTCGATCTATATACGAACTTTTAAGTCTCATTTTTTGCGAGAATACTTTTCTTTGCAACCTATTTAATAACATGACCTAAATTATACTTGAGCATATAGAAGTTGATTGAAATTTGATATGAAATGATTATTTTATAGTTTATGCCAAATTCGTATTTTAATGATGAGAATAAAATAAGGTATATTATCCGTATATATATAAGCATCAAACATTTAATTAAATATTATGAAATTATTCTTTTCTAATGCTGCGGAGAACCTGTTGATGTATTTCTAATGGAAGTATGATTGAATAATAATAATTATTTTTTATGGGAATTATTAGAGTCACATTTAAAAACGTATTAAATAAATCGTGATATTTTCAAAATTTAATTTCACTGATTGGTATACAAATCTTGTATAACCTTAATATCTAAGTCTCTATATACCCTGATTATATTTCAAATATCGCTGGTTCTGATTACCTACGCTAAACTGTGAATATTACATATAAAACTGCATTTACTAATTTATTACTCAAAAGCACACTCGACTCAGTATGCTTATAAACTGAATATTGAACATTAGAAAACATTCTTTGCGCTTAAAAATCGATTCTTGCCGGAGGTTAACAGAAATAATTAGCATAAAAACGTTTCTTAATAAGTTATTATATTAAAAAAAAACTCAACCGCAATTAAGAATGAAAGCATAATTTTGTTCAAAAAATCAAATAATTAACTACATTCGGTGTACATTTTTACAAAAACATGTTTCGACTTATAACGACTTGTATTTTTTGATCCGTTGAATACAAATAAATAAAAGAAGGAAAGAAGGATGCGCTTAAATTTATTGATAATTTTAATTAGACAACATTTAATGTAGTTCATTATGTAGTTCATT
The DNA here is from genome assembly GCA_022817085.1 of Psilanteris sp. ZL-2020. Lineage (NCBI taxonomy): Eukaryota > Metazoa > Arthropoda > Insecta > Hymenoptera > Scelionidae > Psilanteris > Psilanteris sp. ZL-2020. The sequence continues at coordinate 9,262 of JABFQC010003271.1, forward strand.
ACACGAAGACAATGTTTGCTATCTAAGATTCGCAAACAGTGATACGATATTCAGAATTAATTACCTAAATTTCCTCATACGAATGGGAACATAAGCGAAATAATTAATATAGAAATTAATTGGTTAAATTGATGTGCCGTTATACTTTTATTTAACATATAAATACAAAAATTCAGTTATAAAACAAATCGCAATGTTCATGAATCAAATAAAATGTGATAAAGTGTTAACTATAAAAACATCCAAGTTTAAAAAGTTAAATTATATATCAATATTATTATATTAAATTTAATGATATTTCATTAATTATCTAATTTTTAATATGAAACGATCGTAATAATACAATTAGAATTAATTTAAATTTTGTCGAAACATTTAAAAAAATATGTATATAATTAGTAAAATTCTACTATATCTATATATATGCAATTTTAAATTTTACAACCCAATCGTTTCTTTGAAGTAAAATACATGATAATATTTCATCGTTATTTTATGAAATATACTTGGATTTATTACGTGAAAAGAAAACGTATTAATTGATTTAAATTTTTTAAACGCATTCGATTGTAAATTAATTTTATTGCTTTAATATTGTGGAATTATCGGCATTTGGGTGAAATAAGTTGCTATATCAGCAAAAAAATTGCAAAATAACCGAAAAAATATTAAATTCACATCAGTCAGGCTGAATCAGCAAAAACTTGTAGGAAAATATAAATAATAAAAATCGTATTTCAGCTTAAAGAAAATCATTCAATTTCGGTGTATTGTTTGATCTCGGTTTCTAACTCAAATATGTTAACATGCGAGGTGAAAAATCTATATAGATTGTTCACGCTCGCTGATTTGAATTTATTTGGAACATTCTCTTAAATTGCGGATGGATTATTTGAATAAAAATTTGAACGATTATCAAATTAATTGGAAATAGTATGGTCTGCAAAAGTGGTCGCGGTATAATTTATTTTAGTTTAATTTTTTAATCGATTGCGAACGCGTTAATGATAGAGCCGCACTTGAAATAGCAAAAGTTGGCAAATTTTGAAGTTTAATGAAAAGCGCGAGAAGCGATAATACCTACACAGAGTCTTGCTATACATATTTTAATACAAGTTGAGTTTTCTAATACGAAATTCCGGTTGGCACATGAAACTAAGCGAGTTTCTAGAGCGCGTCGGAGTAATGAAAAAATGTCTCTATCATCCCCCGCCAGGAATAAGATCGTGAACTTAATTGTCCCATATATCGCAAGTATGTGAACTACGTTCTGAACAATACCGAACGATGAATTGTTTTTTTAATTATTCAAATCTTCGCGAAATTAATAAATTATTCATTCGTAAACCATTGCGTAATATCCAATTTTATTTACGCGTTTGAACTATCAAACTATAAAAAACACACACACACTCGCTTCGTTGGATTTCAAATAATCGTTAATTTTGTCTTCCTCATATTTGTCGGCACATATCCGTAACGATTCTTTACGTACCGTATTATCAATAACACAGTTCCGAGATTCAATCTTACGAGGAACTACATACACCCGTATATATATATATATATATATATAGTACAAAAAATGGCAAAAAAAGAAGCTTAAAACGACGTCAAAAAATGAAGTCGAACTTTGATTGCAAGATTGGAATGAAAATACGCAAGAACAATAATTAATCCTTTCTTTCGGTTAGAAGACCGAGAGTTTCATACAAAGTAATTCGTATTTTCATTCGCCGCTTCGCTTTCAGGAGCCAGCGTCGACTTTAACAACGGCACTTGCCGTTCGAAGTGCTCGTTCGTGGCGTAATATTTCGCACAATTCCCGTGACGAAAGATTGAATAATTGATACTTAAAAAGCGAAGAGACATTCGGTTACGTGTACCCTCTCCGCCCTGCTTGATAGCAGCTGCGTCGTTGACTACTCTCGGCACTTATGAAGATCTTTACAGAGTTGGACGAGGGATGGGCGACGGGGGATGGGAGGGGGGGGGGAGAGGACGACAGGTATATACAGGGGAAGAAGAGAAACAGTTTGACGGTAGTGGCAGGCGGAGAAAAGGGTCGCGGGAGCAACAAGATGCGAAAAGGCGATTCCCCACATCCCTCGCATTGTCCCCGCGTTTCCATGTCAAGTCATTTCTGTAACACGCTTCTATCGTAATGTAGTTCATAATTGTACAGTGTAACGCGTCCAGGTGTGAGAATTCCAAACGATTGTTGACGAATAAAGCGGTTTCGCGAGCGTTGTGATTCGTGTAGATGCGAGCAGCGGCGTTAAGAAAAGTGGAATGAATAATGAATAGGGGGATAGTTAGTGCGACGAGGATATTTAAGCAGACGAGTTACGCGCCGCTTTCGAGAACCGCTGTCATTTAAGTTGGTCACCGCCAGGCAAATTTAGGGTAGCTGCTTTCCCTGTGTTTTCAAGCAACGCGATTGTCGTCCGCACAATATGCGCGCTTTTTGCTATAGAAATTTAATTTCAAATTCAAATGTGTGTCAGCGCTTTCGCGCGAAAATAAAGATTATTGGTCATAATGCTTTTCTCGGGCCATTGTCAGAGTTTAACGATTGCGATCAATAATAGTGATTTTGTCATCCACTTGGGCGTAATTTAATGTTGGATTATGATTACGTATAGGTGTTTAATTGCGAGTCGCGCAACAAAGTGTCGCTGTGAAATTCGGAATTGATTTACCGAGTCTTAAAATAATTCCTTACATTTTTAGTCACGCCGACGTATTAATTCACATTAATTATTAAATTCTCTTCGGTCTCGCAATTTAGAGCGGAATATTTACATTGCGCGAATACACGTAAAAAGTAATCATTTTTTAACGCTGTATATGGTATATACGCGTAACGCAAACGTCATCCGTTGAAAGCTTGAAAAGCCGGATATTGTCGGAATGATTAAATGTTAAAATGTGAATAATACAATGTATAATATTAATTTCACACTCAAATGTTTGTTGACAATAAAGTCATAACGTATGTTTGGACAGTACGTGTGATTATATATGCTGCAAAAATGTAAATATTTATTTCAGTCTATTAATTATAATAACGGGTATGTGTGGTTTTTACTCACACACATATATATATATATACGTATAAATGAAATTATAATTATTGTCAACGTGAATTTGTAATCAAATATAAATTTCCATAATGTTACGTATTACCTATTTTGTTTAATTTTAGAAGAAATTCCAATATGCGTATATAATTTAAAAGTCGAGTAATGAGATTTGATTGCAAAATCATTTTCAATCCAAAATGTTAATTCAAACAAATTCATAAACAAGTGAATAACAAAAATTCACGCGAACATTAATAAAGATACTTTATATCTATTTGACTGGAAATATTTATAAGGATTTCGGTGTAGTGTTAGATTCTGTACGAAGTATTTTTACACCGAGTACAGATTTTCATCTTCAAAATAAAGTACATATATTACTGCAAATGAAACTTTCTTACGAAGTAAAAAAAAGTTTCATTCCGTGATATGAATACATCAATTTTTTACCAACGTATATATATTATAAATGAGACACGTGTGTCTGCATGTGTGAATTCATATATATATATACACGTAAAATAACTTTTGCTTTATTTGTAATAAATATATTATGTCAACACTGAAAGCTAAATTTTATTTGTTATGACTTTTTTTCTACAAAAAAAGGCATTTAATTTATCCCGAATAACAATAATGTACTTAATTTGTTTATATAATAAATATGTAATATGTATGTAGAATTCATAAATAGAAAAGTACTTATATCTTCAAATTAAACCTGAATAATTATAATTATTTTAATAATATAATTAAATTTCAATTTCATTTAAATTCTATTTCACAGATATTTATTTAATAACAAAATATGAAGTAGCCTATTTTGGATCACATTTTTGTCGAAATAAAATTCACTATATAATTTTTATACAGTAACTAAAAACTATATTGTCTTGAATGTCGTATCTTTATAATGCTATTATATGACTAATGTGTGATGACTTATATATATAGATAATGTGATTTCTGTATTATAAAAATCAGATGAGTTTCAAATATCAGCCTTGAAAAATTTAATAAGAATTATACCTATAATTAATTCAAACTCGGATACTCATTTGTCGTGAGAAAACTTGATTTATTTTAATTATAGAATGTTGACAATTGTAGTACGATTATAATTTAAAACTGTAATCTTATATGGACTTGTATACTATTCTATTTAATTATAAATTGTCAATATTACTTTTAAATTTGTCATATTTTTAAATGAAAATTATAATAAACGTATTATAGTATTATTATTATTATTATTATTATTTAATATATTAATTTGAATAAATTAAACCTATAAACAACATTGTGGAATTATTATTAATCGTTATTGTCAATTAAAACATTTTAATAGAAATTAACCTTTACGTAACAGATTCAATTTTTCGCTAAAATCAGATAAACCAATTTTTTGCAATATATAAAACAATAAACGTATATATAGTTATTGCTCTTATTTGTTATGCATTCTGAACTTTATTTTAGGCGACTGCGATATGTCACCATATGTTTTACTCGCTGACTTTTATAGTTTATCAATCAAGGATATTGAATAATAAAAATATTTATATATTTTACACAAAAAAATCCTGCACTCTACATACGTAGTAATAGATTCGTTAAAAATATGATATATAAATATTTTATTAATTATTAGAAATAATTTACTTAAAGATACATTATATGCATTTATAACTTCAAAAGTATAAAATACATATCATGTATATGTTTGATATATAATAGGCTATATATTAAGGTTTGATAAGAAACATACAAATATATTATTTTTAATAAATATACAAATACAATTGAATTAGTAAAATATACATTTTTTATTATAAATATTAATATATTCTCATCTTTACTTAAATTAAACTAATTAAATGTTAAATATTGGTTGAATTGTTAAAATTGAAGTTAATTGAATTATTAATTTAAAGCATCCCCGCACAGAACAGTTACGTTCGGGGAACGTTACTGGAACGTCACAAAATTTAAGAAAATACGTTCCAGGAACGTCACGGTAACCTTAGTTACGTTCCCGTGAGGTTCCTGGAACTTCAAAATGTC
>JABFQC010003272.1:0-14409 GCA_022817085.1 Psilanteris sp. ZL-2020
ATTTCACCCTGCTTTCTCCGCAATCATCGATCCCAGTGGCGACGCTAAAAGACAGAAACTCGTCGGTACAACAGTCAGCCGCGTCAAAGATCATTTGTTTTGCGGACGCGCGATTCAACCCGATCGAACGACGTTGCGATGTTTGATTGCAGTTTGATAATGTAATTAAAACGATGGGCCATTTTTAATTCGAGTCAAAAGTCCGCGTAAGCTTCGCAGACCTTACTTTCTTTATCCGTCGAAAAGTTTGAGCTTTTTGAGTGTAATAGATTGTATCATTCAATTATAACAGACTTTTATGCGCAAGTTAGTAACAACGGTTCGCTATATATTCTCATTCTTTTCGGATAATAAATCTAAGGTTTATTTATGAACGTTCCGTGCTCAAAGTATGTGTACACGGTGTACAACAGACGTCGAATAATAATTTATGCACGGAAATATTATGCAGATTATTAATAACGAAATCATTTTAAATTACCGTGCCTTACAATTTGATATACCGTAAATGTTAAACCGCATACTTAATTTTGTGAAACATTTTGTTGAGTATATAAATAACGTATAGGATTCAAAAATTATATTGTCACTGACATTACCCGACAGCCGAGATCACTCAGACATTTCAATCGCAAAGGATTAACAGTTGACAACTCGTTGAATGGAATTTAAGATAAACCGCAGATGATAATCAGAATCGATATTAACCACAATAATAACAACAATTTTCAAAGAGCCACGGTATATAAATAAGTTGGTCGTGCAATGGGATTCGAAACGCAACTGGATAATTCGAATCGCGTATAATTAAAATTATCAATGAGAAATCGTTTGAGCGACAAATTGAGTCTAAACGCGCACACTCGACTACGTGCTAAATTGTTATTAATTACATTGTAAAGCCAAACTAGAAGAGCAAGTTTTCTGCGTTCAAAAGCAAAAGCAAAAATTGATTCGATAAAACTGGCGAGTCTCATCACGCGCGACTACTCGAAGCCGTTGCCGCGGCTCCAAAGAGATCCGCGGCACGAGCAACCAAAAAGTCAGGTAATAACATTGTTGCAACATGAAAGCATTCGAATCAGAAAATAATAAGATAATATCGTTAGTACGAACGTCGTTATGTTCAACATATTTGCATTGCGAACGGGAGCGAGTTCGGAGAGAGCAAGACCAACAACAATACCAAATTTTAACGACGTTGCGTGTTTGTATCTGCAATCGACGAAGGCCCGGATGAAACTACGCGCGGAACCTGCTCAAGAAGCAACAACGAGGCGATGTTCGTTAATGGAACATCTTGAATAGACAGCTTGTAGTAGCATTCACTCGCATAATGAAGCACCATGTTTATGAAACGAATTACGTAACGTGTGCGCAATTTTTCCATAAGAACGCTCCGCCGAAACGGAGAAGCCGACGCGACTCGCTATGAATATCGATTCTTCAGCGTTCGCGTTTTGTTGGTCGATGTTAATACGCGGATTCGCGTATGTTCGCGCGATTTAAAGCCGCGCGCCGATGCGCGTCTTCGTGCGTTATATGTTAATTTAACCCGTATGAGGCATCGCGTGTAATGAGTGACGTATGACACATGTTACGCGATTGTAATGCTATCGATTTGCGTCTTTTTCGAAGCTTTACGCCGATCAGCGTTATTTATGCGCGCTGCATGAATCCATAATCGTTTGTTAGTGCAATTGAATAAGCAAGCAAACCCGTGTTATTTGTAATGTGCCGCGAAAGTAATTGAATACGTATTTTTTCTTTTAAACGATGCGCGAGGATCGAGTAACTTGAAGTGCATAAAGAACCTTCCGCGGCCCTAAAAGCATTAAAGTTCGTAATCAGCGTCAAATCGTAGTACGAAAATTGCAACGCGTTGGTGTCTCGCAGCGATGAAAAATTGAACGGCAATGCCGCGTGTCCTTCAAGTTGCCGTTTAAGAAAATACGATTTTGCAACGACGAGATTCGGTGCTGGCGTTAATTAATAAATTAAGCGTAATTTCGCGACTCGTTGAAATTGACGCGAAAAATACGGGGAAACGCGTCGAATGATATTTTGAGAACGGTGCTTAAATTGGCGGCGGCTGTGGATTCAAGGTCACGACTCGCCGACCGGTTTTATGTGGCCGACTCGTCTGCCCGACGTTCGGCTCGGCCAGGAGAGCGGACTTTCGATCCGTCGCCACGCATCTCGACACGAGCTGGAGGAGAAGAGCTGCTCGTGACAACGGAGACGAAGCGAAGAGGGAGAGAGAGAGCCGATCGGTCGACCCGTCGCGCTGCCGATACTTCTCCTCGACTCCGGCGCACTCCTGACGTGGGAACTATTCTTTGCAAATCTCGCAAACTCAGCCATAAAAAGAGCTCCGACGGCAGGGATAACAAAATGAGAATCAATAGACCCCGTTCGTTTTCTGCCAAGGAAGTATCTGTGCGCGCATTATGCTTATGAACCAAGCTTTCCACAAAGGAGTTCGGTAGCCCGTTTTTCTTTTCTCCTCCGTCGAGTCCACTATTTTTGAGTCGTTGAAACAAAAAGAAAATAAAACAATGCTACTTTTTTGCCATCTTTCGACCATCGTGGGAAGCTCGGCGATCGATATCCCACCTCTATGGTGGTCATTTGAATTCATCCAAGACGGAGAGTACGGAGGCGTTATTAAATGCTATTAAAACGTTGCCGTCCACTTTTTCATCTTTTCTTCGATCTTTGCTCGTCTCCTCCATCCGTCTTGAAAAACACGACTCGTTGTATTACTCGCGAGCGGGAGGTACACGCTTGCCACGAATTATGAACGCTTAGAAGCCCGTCCTCTGCAAATTCATTAATCTTCATAATAAATGAGAAGATTGTCTAGGAACCATTCTCTGCATTAAACGGACATTTGAAGTAAACGTTGCTTATAAGAAAGCGGAAAAGGAACAAAAACACGAGGCTGCTCTGCTTTTGTATTAATTATAAATTTAAAACGCATTAGATCCACAATGAGTAATACGATCTTCGGGCGAGTTCGCGTACGTCTGCAAATATTAATATTAAAGCCAACCTCGGCATAACTCGACAACAAAAATGTGTATGCGGGCCGACACGAAAATTACGTCTGAAGAACACTCGCGAACCTTTCGGCCGGCTCTGATTCCTTATTCAAGCGTTTCCTCGGCTGGCACTAATCAAAGACGGAGAGTCCGTCAAAGATGACAAACTCCCGAGAATGTCGTCGTGATTAGCCGAACTAAAAGGCTAAGTTGATTGGGATTGAGCGGGACTCACTGTGAAGCATGTAATTGGAGTGTACGTTACTCGGAGAACGCGAACTTGAAACTACTAATTACATGGCACCAACTTTTCGTGCGTCTTTGCTCCGCTTTGTCCCGGTCCCTTTTGCGCCGCGTTAATCGGCAAATAGGCAACGCGCCGAGCGCCAAAGGACAACGCCGAGATAAGAAGAATCGAATAAAAAGCAACAAACTGTCCGGACAGACGGCATAAGTGACCACTCAAACTTCGGATCCGACGGAGTTACGAGCGATACGTGCTCGAGCGCGAATAATAAAGTTAGCGTTGACTCGGTTAGTTTCACGTACACGCTTTGCTAATCGCGTTAAAAGCTTCTCGCAATCGGCAAATCAAGCAACGCGATAGATTGCACTTTGGCGACTACGCGACATGATTTTTATTTAATGACGCCGAGTTGTTCTTAAAGCGCCGGGACTTTGGACTTATTCCGTTAGATTGCTGAATTAATTGCGCAATAAAAAGTTGGCACAGCGAAGGCGTCTTTTACAAGTTTCTTGGTTTCCATTCCGCGGACAATAAACGCCGTATAAAACGGGATATTTCAATAATCATATTGCGTCGCATTTTTGCGGAATTGCCGTCAAACGAGAGGCGACTGGAAAAGTAATTAAAACGGATTAATCTAAGAAACTTGTGCGCGGCGTTTGGTAAATGAAAATGTGAGCGCGTCTTATGAATGCGCGTGCATTTTTAAACGCGACATCGGCGGCCGCACGGTCGTAAACGAAACAATGAAACTTTTGAATACAAATTTGGCTGAAAGTCGTCGAGCGAACGGTTCGCGCAACGAGCGAATTTTCGGTAATGATTTTTGCATCGCGGGAACCGGCACCGGTGTACGTGCATTACGCGCTGATCGATATCCGTTGTTCCGACTAATCGCTGCAGAATAGCCGCCATTGCAGCAATTTCTCGAATTATAGCGGCCGACAGATAGGGCTCCGGTGTATCGGGACATGTGCATAATCCCGGATTCGGTAAAATCGGTGCAAGGGCTGTTGTTTCGGCTGAAAATTAGCCACCATTTGGACACACCCGCGACAGATCGATCGGCCATTATCGTATGACGCCGCGCTTAATGATCATTTATTTGAGAACACGGACAATGTCGCGCGCGCGTGTTTCTTTTTCACTCACGCGTGTACATTTTTGTTTTATTTGCGCGTTACATCGAGGCCGGATTACGGCGTAATGCGACATCGCTTCGCTGTAACGCGGATAATGCCAGCGTATTGTTTCAACAAAACAAAATAACGCGCGTATAATCGACAGAATGGGTGCTTTTCAAATTAAAAACATTATGCGGTTGGTTTTATAATTACGTAACGCGCGCGGTCTTGATATATACGCGCCGTGCTTTGAATGCGAGCTAATAAATGATAAATCAAATAATGGACTAGCTCATATAATTTCGCCGAATCCGTTAATAAAATGTTGCCGACCGTAATTAATCGAACGCATTAACCGTGGCGCATTTTTGAAGGCACCCAAAATTGCAAAACGCCCGCGCGTTCCGGGCGTTATAAATGATTTATGGCCGATTTTTTCACCCGCTGCAAAATTTCAATCGCGGACTCCATCATCGCGCTGATATTCAATTTCGACGACTTCGGGCGAACCGCGTATAAGGAATTTCTCGCAATCGACGAACAGAGGCGCTTTATTTCAGACCCACTTGGACGTCTATTCCGGACGATCCGAGCAAACTCGATACTCGATTACTGCGAGCTTTATAACGCGGCGTAGTCGCAGATAGTCGGTTCGACCGAGCGAGCGTTATCGATCGGATACGATTGCTCCAAAATACTTGATCAGCGACTCGAGAGTTGGTCCGGCCAAATAACCGTGTTAAATATATATATATATATATATAAAAAGAAAAACGCCAATTGGTGCGCTGCCCGAAATGTTAAACGTTATTAGAACAATTGACAATAAAGCGGGGCCATTTTGTAACGGAAAGACGCGCATTTTTCTGCAGACCTTTAGCATAGATATGTTAATGCTGAATTCTCGAAGCGAGTTTTAAAACGACAAAACTCTTTTCTGCGCCGGTTTCTCAAGTTTCTGACGTTGCGCAACCGAGACAGGTGGTCTTTCTTCTCGGGTCCGCGTACCCCTCCGCCCCATAGACGCGTACACACACTGGCGCGCACTCACATCCGTGTGCGTGCGCACAAAAGCGTTCGTAAGAGATGAGGATACAATTTAAAACGGTCGAGCGTCCGAATCGACGCGACCGATTTTTATTCGCGAAACCAGATCACGCTGCTTGACTTCTCCGCCGCGGCTCAATTGGTTGACGATGCGCGTTATTAAATGCACGCGCGGTATCGCAGTCGTCGCTTTGTTAGACCACGGCCCCGACTTAAAGCGCCACGCGGCGATAGCGCGCGCGCCAACACCATAAGCTTTTATTCCGCGCTATAGATGTGTTTCGCAATCGCATTCAATTTAGATGATATTCCAGCGCGTTGCGCAAGCCATTTTATATAGCTGGTGGCAATCGGATAGAACGGCTCAAAACTTTCACAATTATTGGAGCATAAGCGCAGGAACAGGTTCGGCAGGCTAGCTCTTGATAACCTTAAAATAATACAAAGTATGCCACGAGAGGAGCGAGAAGTCTAATGTCCCGGAGACGTCCGCGCGCTCTGCGCGGAGCTTTCAAATAAACAAAGTCGCGTTTTGTTGGCTTCGATTCGAGGGTGAGCCGCGACTCGCCAAACAGCGACTGTTTCGCGCGACAATATTTCGCCGCGTTGACTACATTCGTGCGATACGAATTCAGTCGTAACTATAAATATATATATTTATACGCGAACTCAAATATCACGCCGTTTGCCATTTTGCTTAAGCAATATTCGTTTATTTGTTTGTTTATTGACGTATTTATTTGTTGGCATTTCCACGGCGATTAAAAGGTTACCGTCAAGAGTCAGTTATTATTTGTTTTGCCCGTCCAACCTGGAGGCTTTGATAAGTTAGTTTAATGATATTAAGTTCTAAAAAAGACGACAGTAATTGCAAGACTGCGCAACGCTTATTCATTAATCTTCAAAAATAATTTTCAGCGCACAGTCATTTGGCATGTTACAAACTCATATAATGCACGTACGACCGCGACAACGGGAGTGCACTTTAGTTCCAGTGCCATTTGCGTCAACAACTTTTCTCATTTCTGACGTCATTAAACGAGGACAGAGTGACAACGTTTTCAAGGGTCCTACGCCGAATAATTCCGCATCCGTCCGTCCGAGGCGCGAAAATATTGTCCACGGATATTGCCATGCAACCGAATTAGGCGGTTGGGTTGTGTGTAAGAGGTGCCCAGCTCTTACAAGTCGGTTTGCATAGTATATATTCTATATACCCGTTTTGTCAAATTTTTCGCTATATTGTGGAATCACAAAAATGTTTGTAGCATTGCTTTATTACATTTTACACAACTGATCTATTCGTCGAACAACAAAAAGCACTCCGTTTTGATTTCATATTTCTGGTTGACATAAAAATTATGAACATATAATTGAATGACCTCGCTAACAACATCACGTTCCGAAGCCTCGCAAATTGTGTTCTGGACACAAAACGTGTGTACCGGTGCATCGCGTTCTACTATTTATCCAACTGTGTCAAAAAATCAAGGAATTTTATTTTACGATCAAACACGCCATACCAATCCATCGGGCAATGGTTTGAATAAAACTTGAACTGCGAGTAAACGGGTCTAAACAAATAATAAATTTATGATTTTATATATTAATCATTTAATCGCGTGACACGAACTGAAAATTAATTTGGTTCCAGAGAGTAACGTAAAACTGAACAAGAGAAATTCATTTAGAGAATTATATGCACGATAATGCAAATAGCATTAACCAATAAAGTAATTCATTGTAAATCTGACGCTCGCTCAACGTTGTCAGAATTGTAAAAGCGTTGTTTAGATCCATCGAGCCATATTCCAATTTGCATCGGTATGAAACTACAAACTTTAAAAAATCGGATATTATGGCGATAAAATGATAATTGAAATGCATACCTTAAAAAAAGGCAATTTTGGTCAAAAAACGCAAATATTCAAAATCCGTTTAATCAACGCACACAGGTATCTACATCCACTATGAGTATGAAAATACGTCAAACAGTGAATTTAAAGTTATTTAAAGTCACAAATGGCCAAAATAAAAAATTGATTATTTTCATTAAAAAGTAATTTCAGCGTACCATTTTCACAAAACTCATTTACAACGGTAAAAAATACGCGTTTTGACATTACTATATGACCAGTTACCCATATAAAGTTACTTTGGATCGATTGCGAAACATTTATTTTTGGCCAATTTTTGAAAAAATCGAAAGGGATACCTTAAAAAAACGGCAATTTTGGCCAAAAAACGAAAATCTTCAAAATCCGTTCAATCATCGCACACAGGTATCTACATCCACTATGAGTATGAAAATACGTCAAACAGTGAATTTAAAGTCATTTAAAGTCACAAATGGCCAAAATAGAAAATTGACTATTTTCATTAAAAAGTAATTTCAGCGTACCATTTTCACAAAACTCATTTACAACGGTAAAAAATACGCGTTTTGACATTACTATATGACCAGTTACCCATATAAAGTTACTTTGGATTGATTGCGAAACATTTATTTTTGGCCAATTTTTGAAAAAATCGAAAGGGGTATACCTTAAAAAAACGGCAATTTTGGCCAAAAAACGAAAATCTTCAAAATCCGTTCAATCATCGCACACAGGTATCTACATCCACTATGAGTATGAAAATACGTCAAACAGTGAATTTAAAGTCATTTAAAGTCACAAATGGCCAAAATAGAAAATTGACTATTTTCATTAAAAAGTAATTTCAGCGTACCATTTTCACAAAACTCATTTACAACGGTAAAAAATACGCGTTTTGACATTACTATATGACCAGTTACCCATATAAAGTTACTTTGGATTGATTGCGAAACATTTATTTTTGGCCAATTTTTGAAAAAATCGAAAGGGGTATACATTAAAATACATTGGAAGAAAATCTTTCAAATTCGTTCAATCAACGCACATAGGCATCTGGATCCACCAACATACCTCTTAACGTCGGATACGCGAAATTTATACAAAATTGTATGTTATTTTGGCATTTAACATCCGTCCACTGTTATGACGACGCAATTTGCCAATATGGTTTAAGAATCGATGTTTGATCTATATAGACGATATAGTCGATTCTACGTCGGTTCGATGTTGGCTTGTCTACGTCGGTTAAAAACGTTCTCAATAGTTTTGCATAATGATAGACGACGTCGTTTCAGTATTGGCTGACGATAATCGTGAAGCAACGTCGATCAGACGTGATTTGGACTGTCAATTTGTTAGTTCAGAATTTTCTGCATGGGTAGTTGATATTATTAATTTGAATGTATGTAATACGCGATACGACACACGTTTATCATTTGCACGATGCGATAATACTAAAGAGTACCAAAAAACTATATTTTTGTTACGCGGATGCACTTCTCTCTGTTATCAAATTTCATAATCATTTATCCAATTTTATGAAAAGTTTCGTGAAATTGAACAAACTTTTCATAAATTTTTACAAACTGTAAGTACGACGCAAAGGAGTGAAGCAGTGCATTAAATATTAGTACTCGGTCCCCCGTGATCTTACAAAAAAATTAAAAAAGTTTCAAATAATCATTTCGGTGGATGAATATTTATTATTATGTCAAAAACTTGTAGAGTTATCGTTCAAAATATTACACTTGGAGTGCAACTTTGTAAAAGCATTGGCAACTTTCAATTGTAATGTATAAAATTCATTAACTTTTCATTCAAAGCGAAGAAAATGCGGCTCCAGAAGCGAACTTATGCTTCTTCTATGGTTCTTAAATAAAAAGAAAAAAAGACGAAAAAAACATGCTTCACGATGCCACCGTGTTAAATTACGCCTATAACACGATTAACACATTTTCGTTTATTTCATGCGTAAATTTGTATTTCTCCTCACGCGAAATTGAATGACATATTTAAGAATCCAAAAGGCAATAAACTTCTGGACAAACCAGATCCGTCCAGAACCATTAAACCTTAAAATGCCTTAAAACGACGCTGGACTTGACCCGCCGGTTGATGTAAATTTTGTTTTTGACGTTAACAACATTCGCGAACGTTTCATTCAATATACTTCATTTCGAATGAATTCGTTTTTCCCTTTTCTTTTTGTTTGTTTAAACTCGGATGCATTTAATTGCAAAACCAGTTGAATTTCATTTTGCGAAAATTAAAATTCCTTTCAAGAAGTCTTGCCAACATCAAATGAATATTCCCGTTTGTTAATTTCGAATCGTCGTATCCATTAAGAAGTGGAAGGCATTGAATCGTCAATGAATTACAATAGCGAGGCAATAACCGGAGCACAATAAAAACCGACGACGCTGGCCACGCACAAAAGGTCCCGGGAATGCATAAAGGAAGAAATGGAGTAGCGTGTAAATAGCCGCTAATTGCCGTTAATTCGCGGAAAAGTAACGACACTGCAAATTAGAGCAGATGGCGCAAGCGCGCGACGAATATATTCCTAAGGTGAAAATGTTATTGCGAGTCCCGCTGCAGGCATTATACGTGTACTCCGCCGGCATAATGCATTCTGCGACGCTCTTTCAGTCGTATTAGCCGCAATTACCATTGCGCGCGCGGTGTCTTGTTACTTCTTGCGCTCGAGTGTCGTGTTTGGCGCAGACACGGAGTCTTCCTCGAGTCTCGGGAGGCGCGCGTCAAAACGTCTGCTTATAATTCAATCGGCCAGCCGGAAGCGCTTCTTTTTGCCAGCTATTCTTTCGCGGAAAACAAAAGGTGACGCGCAAACGGCTTCAAACTGGCTCGCCGAAGTCGCCGCGTTTGCCCCACATACGCTTCTCGTTGGCCAACGACGGCTCGCGACGCCAGGACCTCGAAACCGGGCCGGTTTCGCCATAACGATTGGCGGCGCGTCGGTACACTAAAGCTACGCGTTTTCATTTTCCGGGTTGAGTGTCTGTTTCGCACTTTTCTCGGCGGAACATTTTGCGGGGACAAAAACACGATGCTCGGCGGAAGAAAGGCTCGAAAAAAAGGAAGCAAAGCGGAACACGCGCGCACGAAAAATGAGCTCTAATGAACGCGCCTCCTTTCCGCGCCGCTTTTTTGCTTATCCAACGGTGCCGTCTCTTTCGCAATTTCGCGCGTACTTTTTCGTGGCGTCTCGCTCATTTTCGTGCGGCTTTCTCTCTTTGTGCCTTTCTCTCGTTCCCGCGCGCTCGAAAGCGATTGTCATTCAAGATTCGCAAAATGGAAGAACCCGAGCAGCAAAAGTCCAGCGGGAATTAGCGAACGCGAGCGAAGGAACGAGTGAAAGAGCCGACGAGGGTGGAAGGTGTAGCGAGGGGAAGCGGCTTTGTGCGACGGATAGAGCGAGAGGCGCCGAAATCGTGCGCGCGAATGACGAGGAAGGACGCGCGGAGGCGCACAGGCGTGTAGCAACAATGCGACTACAGTTTCTCGGAACAATGCTTTCATTATGCCGTCTGGGTGTACCTACTAGATATATGTACCTACATACCGAGCGGGCACAATGCCAGCGTTCTGTCGCCGTTCTGTGCGGACGCGCGCGCCTGCGTCTTCTTTCGATGATACGAAGTATCGCCTGGCCGAATTATCGTGCCTGGCGGAAAAAAATGCCCGAGAGTGGTTGAACGGCCATTGAGCGATCGCTGAGTGATTAGTCGACGGCCGCGCTTTTGTCGAGCCTTCCCATTCACTCGCGACTTACCGACTTGAGTTCATTTTCGACCGCTTCCTTTTATTGCATTTCCGATTCATTTATTTTTTTATCCCGCCACGACGAGACACCGAAGGCCGCCATAAACGTGCCGATTTCCTAATCCCCGTGGTCACAAAAAGTTACGCTTTTGCGCGAGGTCGTTTCAAAAGAATGTGCCGAATACGCGTAATTAATTATTACGCCGTTGCGTATAAAGTCGTCTGGTGGCTGTTTAGAAATAACGAACGTAATCAACGTGAAAAGAGGTGACTGACCGATATACTATGAATGACCTAATCATCGCTCGCAGTTAACTGTTAAATTTACGCGTAATAATTGAGCAACAATCCAGCGTCTCTCAATTTCACACGAATAATAAAGTATGAAGTACGCTGACGGGTCGGAAGGTGTATCAAATCTTACGTATTAATTGCCATTGTGAGCTATATATGATTATAATAATAATAACTGGTTGGGCAATTTTATATTTCTCACATTTGACTTTTGCACGTGACCTCTCTCTCTCTCTCTCCGTTTAAATGGAAACATCAGACCCATTAAAACCTTTATTGATACCCGAAGGCATTTTTCGATAACCTCGTGTTTACAACGCGACCTGCCGTCACAAAAAATAAAGTCCTTTGTTAGCGCAACGTCACACTTCCCTGCCATTGAACTCAGAAAAGAACTCAAAACGCTTACGCCTGAAAAGGAATCCCAGGTAATCTTGTTCGTACCTGCGATCCGTCTAGGTGTCTTTTCGACACTCGGAATATATAGGCGAAGTCGGTTGGATAAAAGGTCGCCAGGTAAGGATCACGGCAGGTGCCTCTGTGTGTTGGTTACTGACCTTTTGAGCTGTATCTCAAACGTATGTCATAATGTTAGACGCAACGACGCCTCGGTCGACGACACCGCTTTTATACGCATCTTTTCACCGCACACGCTTTTGACTTTTCACCAACCACAAACACGAGCGGTGTATTAACAAACAAAAACTTTAATGGCAAATAAGTGTCAACCATTATATGAGTGCATATTTTGCGAGGCTAAATTTAAATACGATCCATTTGGTCCTCGGGTATATTATGTATTAATATTACACGATTGACACATATATATTTGAAAGTGCGTGTTCGTATACAAAAACGCGAATGAGCTGCGTATCGAATAGCTCATCGTTTCTAACATACATGACTTCTCGCAAATTCACTTCTATTCATTATAGATAAATTGCATTTTAAGACTCCGCGTTTTTTAACTCCAAATGCGTAATTCAATCTAAAATTGATATTAAACGAAATCCGTCGTATCGCATCTCGCACTGCGTGGGTGAACGCGCGATCAACAAAGTTAGCATCGTCAAAACATCGAATCCCTTGAAATTCTTTAAAATGAGCCGAACTTGTTCCCGACGACCGCAAGCGCCAGTACACAAGTTTGCCCCGTTAATTCATTTCAGTGCTCGCATTTCACGTAGCTTTTGCAGATTACGTTCGGTGCATTTGTGGACGCGCTCGATAATAAGATAATACACGGCAATCAATGCATCGGTGCAAGTCGCCGATATTTTGCCAATTTTGATTACCAAGTTCCGGCAGGCGCGTTCCGCTCCGTCGAAATCGTATATCGGCTTTATTGAAGTAAAACAATAAAGTCGATTCTTCTTGGTTTGCGCGAGCCAACAAAAAAAAAAAGGAAAGTCCAGTTCCTGTAACATTAAGGAGCTGAGAAACGTGTCGGTTGGGGCGTACCTGAACTAAGAGAGATCGAGAGATATTGCAAGAGAGACTCGCATATATAGACATATACTCTTCTGGCAATCTAAAATAACCCGAAACAATCGAGCGCGGGACTTACGAAATGAGCAGTCGTTTGATTCGTCCCACCAGTATAGGAGGCGACGCACAAAACCGTGAGTTGGCTTTTCCGCCAATTCCATAAGACTCCGATGATGGAACGGTTTTCGGACAGACCACGATACGGCATGCCAAGAAAACATTTGCCTTGTTTGTAAGACGAAGTGTTCCGCGGCTGAAATATATTCGCTATGACGTATCTAATATCGGCTCTACGCCGCTCCTTTCGCCATTTTGTTTCCTTTTTTCTTTTCTCTCTTTTTCTTCCTCCGTTTAATATTTAAGGACAACGAACGATTCTCTCGACTACTTTGTCGAAACGGCTACGAAGACGCTAGGTGAGGCTCGAGTTGAATTATAGAGATGGCGGATGCGACTGAAACGTTAATAAAGTCTCGTGACATACAATTGCTTCGACGGCGACTCGGGAAAGTACGAGGTTGTAGATTACATCCGCCTTGCAGACTGTATTAATATCGAATGCTAATGAGCCGAGGGTAACACGCGCTGCGAAGGTCGATTTCGATGGGTCGTGGCACCATTACATGCACAATACCCGGGAGAGCAAAGATGCTACTTCCAGTGGAGAGAGTCCCAATTAATCACAGTGTCGATAGCAAATAATTCGTATACACGCTAAATTGTTATTCACTCCTTCAATTAAATTCTTATTTGCGTCAACTCCAGTAGCAATGCTTTTAATAAATTGAAACGAGCAAGAGCTGAATCTTAGGCGCGTCTCTGTATCGGGTAAAATGGCTTGAATTGCTGAAATCACTACTCACTATTTCCACTCGAATAATGCTAATTTTGACGATATTCAAAATCAATTATTCTAATTTTTTGAATTTTTACGGAGCGAAATAAACCCTGACGAATTAATTAAACAATTCATTTGACGCTTTGCTTAATTGTTTATTGTAAGGAAAACGATTTTATTTTACCTGATATAAAAGAGCCAACGAAAAACAATAAAAATTAACACGACGCGTAGTAATATTGCAACAATTTACTACAATTAACCTACGTTATTGTGGTGTTATGATTATCAAAAGGATTAGAATGATTATGACTCATATGATCGTAACGATATCTTCTGCAGAGTCGAGTTCATAATAAGTGTAATGCTATTAATGTTTGTCATAAAAATTAACCGTTATACCATAAGTAATTGCAAATCAATAAAATATTTAATCATAACCATTAAATGTAGGAGCATAATTTTCTGCGGAGACAAATCATTATTTCCACAATAATAAACTTTTGTTTATTGGTACAAGTATATAACAAGTTATAGACGATTTTTCAGTTACATCTTTTCATAAAACACTTGGATATTTCCTATTTGTAAAAGAAATATGTACCCATGTAGAAAAAATTGAACGGCCCAAGCTTGGCCCAGACTTGTCAATGATTGGCCGATGTTA
>JABFQC010003273.1:0-14409 GCA_022817085.1 Psilanteris sp. ZL-2020
ACATAAACATGTTAATATCTCGAGAACGGGTTCAGACCGCCGCAATATTCTTGCAAATTCGAAAACTACATAAAAAATGAGGGGTATGTTAGGGGGGTTTCGTGTAATTTTGAGTATGAGCCCTTATTTCGAATATTTACCATTTTTATATAACATATATAAAATTTTAATTGATATTATCGACGTAATTAGTAAATTCGTTTTTTATCACCTCAAAAACGAATTTTTTATTTAAGTTTTTAATATTATGTTAAATTGATTTTCTTAACATTAAATAAATTCGACACAAATGAGAAAATCAGGCTATACACAAAAAGTAAACATATTGAATAAATTAGCGAAAATATAACAAAATTTGCAATATCTGTCAAAATTTAATGAAGAACCACCTTAAGTATCATTTTTTTTAAATTTCCAGTGTCCTAACGTAGTCATTTTTTAAATTAAACTATGCCATACGGATACGCCGACGTGATTGACTTTTTTCGCTTATGGGGGTCGTCCTATAAGTTTTCCCATGAAATTGACTGTTACAATCGATAGTCCGATAACTAATCTATAATTTAATAATAAATTTTTTAATTTTCGAGTGTCCGAACATGGTCATTTTTTAACTCAAATTCCGTAATAGCGCTATTCACATGTGTAAGGATTTATTTGCTTATGGGGGAAATTGTAAAGAATTTTCTATAAAATAATGCATACTGAGTTTTTTGAAAGTTATTTATATAGTCACAAACTTTTTTTTAAAGTTTTAAAAAAAATTTTTTTTATTCCAAGTGTACCGAGAACGTGGTGTTCTTTGGCCACATAATATCTAATTGATTAAACTAATTTTTATTAATAGTAATATCAATGAAATTAGTATATTGGCCATTTAAAATAGTATATACATTACAATAGACATGGTTGTTTATTACATATAATTTAATATATACACAAATTGTTACAGAGTATAATTACATCCTGGAATGTACCAATTTCTTGGTGATTACAAATTATTTTCCTTTTTTACTGCACTGAAAATAAAGTAAAATGTATGAATTATTTCTTTTTGTTATTCGCAACTATTTACAAACTTAAATTTACCTTTTGTACAAGTTGAAATTTCAATTGTTCAATCTCTTCAGTTTGTTTTATAAGTTTTTCATTCATATTAGCCAGATGCTCAGTCATAGTACTTAATTGTGTTTTATAATTTCCTTCTTGAACTTCTTGGTCTTCTTGCACGCTATTTATTTTGGATAATGCTTCTAAAAGTTCAGCTTCACATTTCGTTCGTTTACTTTCACTATTGTCTAAATGAACGTTCAATACTTCCACCTAAACATTTTTTTAATTTGTGTATATATATTTAATATTTTAATAACATTTTTTCTTTAATTTGTAAAGTAAATTGTAATGTAATCTATAATTAATCATTTTTAATTAAATACTTACATTGGCAGCTATTGCTATAGTCTTTACATAACACAGTTCTTTTTCGTTTATTAGTCTATCAATTTCTTTCAAAAAATATTCTTTTATTTTATTTTCACGAGCTTCAACTTCTTCAGGGATAGCAAATGGTGCATGAAGACTTCCAATCTAAAAATATAATTTAAAGTAAATTACATTAAAATATTAGACATATCTTTAAACTTTTATTATATTTGTTTTTATTATAACTTATTAATATTATTATAAAATATTATTATAAATATTTCAAGTTCACTAATGAAATCATCAGTCTTCTTTTATAAAAATTAAATTTTGTCTATATTAGAGAAAATATACCATATTATTAATCTCGATGAACTTAGGTACATCTACGCTGAGTATCTTCGATTCCGCTTCTTTTTGTATTATTTCATCATATTTGATTTTGATTACGTTATACTGCGCCTTCCAATGATTCATTTCTTTTTCAATTTCAACTAATTTAACTATATCGAGTTCCTCACTATTTTCTTCTTTAGTTGCAGACCAAGCTTTGCGCGATCCTAGTTCAACAGTAGATTTAGATGATCGTCGTGATGTCGATGGGGATGAATATGGTGATGGATCTACTTGTCGATGATTTATCTGTAAAATTATATTATAAACTAAGATTTATTTAGCTAAGCTAAACTTTAACAAGAAACAACCCAATTATATAGTTAAAAAAGAAATTCAGTAAAATTACAAGACAAGAAACTAGGTACAGTATTGAAACTCAAGAAAAGAGTGTCCTGTCGCAATCATATAATTTTTATCAAAGATAATCATTATTTATTAATGATTTTAAAAAAAGCCATAAATATTCTTAATCATTTTAATAATATCATTGTATATGTAAATATTCATATATGCTTAATCAATTTTTATATTTATTTATTTAAAATAAAATATCATTAATTATAAATGCAAATAATATTGCATTGAAATTGTCATTTCAAAATATGTTTTCATGAGTAATGTTAAAAATATAGCTTCAATCTAGTTCTCTATTAACGCCATCTACACTTCACTTCTCACATTCACACTACACTAACTCATAGAAGACTTCTGTGACTTCACAAGTTACCATTGTATATTCTTTTTAATTACTAATCATATATATTATTATATATATATATATATATATATATATATATATATTAAACACTGATTTCTATATATAGTTCTCCATAGGGCATAATGTATACTAAACTGAAACTAATTTCAATGCAGTAGCATCATATACCAGAGTTATATCTAATATATAAGTAAATTATATATTATAAATTATAAATAAAGTTAAATCTAATCTAATCTAATCAAAACTGTCATATTAGATTAGATTTATACCTCAGGTAAAATTGACTTCATTCTAGCATATACCATGCCCTACCCAGAACTATAAATAGAGATCAGTGATATTAAATCACATATTACCCGCACAGAACAGTTACGTTCAGGAAACGTCACTGTAACCTTAGTTACGTTCCCGACACGTTACTGGTACTTCCGAATGTCCGCTTGAGACTCGTTGGTGGAAGGTAACAGGTTACGTTCGTGGAACGTCACGAAAGGTTGCAGGAACGTTACAAATAATAACAAAAAAAATGTTTATATAAATAAAAAAATTGTAATCATGTTTAATAATTCGTGTAGGACCGATGGGAATTGAACACATAACCTTCACCGTACATGTTCAAGACGTATCCACGTGGCCAACGCGTCTACTTGGAAGTTTAATTATTTTGAAGAGTAATAAGCTGCACTTTGTGATATAAAAAATATTATTTAATTTACTGATAGAAGGCCGTATATATGTAGTCAATATGTCAAACACATATTAAATTACATAATAAATTAATTTTGTTAAAATGTATTAGTTAATTAAAATAATCTTTATATTAATATATTAAGAATTGCAGTTTATTACTCTTCAAAATAACGTATACCCAATAATGGATAAGTCTGATTTACCAATTTGATTTAACCATGATTGTCTAATAATTGATATTAAATGCGCTTATAGATCTTGTAATTATAGATTAAGACAAAATTTGAAAGTTTATTATTTATTGTATAGGATATTTTTAAAGGTCAATATATGTCTATATATTTTAGAAATTTCATATATATCATTATTATTTTGTATAATATTCAATAATACAAACTATAATAATATTAAATCTTATTACAATTTATAAATTATTTTAATAAAATAATTCTACAGTGTATTAATAATAAAATATTATTCGATATTAACAATTTTTATCGTTTTGTTAATTTTTTTATTAATTTGTTAATAAAAAATAAATACTCATTTGTTAATATTTTTGTTATTTAGATTATAAAATTATATAGATTACATGACTTAAATGCAAATATCAATGTTTGTACAT
This sequence comes from Psilanteris sp. ZL-2020, assembly GCA_022817085.1. Classification (NCBI taxonomy): domain Eukaryota; kingdom Metazoa; phylum Arthropoda; class Insecta; order Hymenoptera; family Scelionidae; genus Psilanteris; species Psilanteris sp. ZL-2020. The sequence continues at coordinate 3,855 of JABFQC010003273.1, forward strand.
AAAATCTTTAGTGTTATTTATAGGTATATAGATTTGTATATTATATTTCATTGATATTGAATATTTTATAAAAAACTTAATGATATGCAATTATAGGTTATCCAGGTGTTTTGTTCTATGGTGCCAATAATAGCACTATCATTGGTGATTTACATGATGGCCATCTGATTTATAAATAAATGATGAATATCTAATGCGGTCGTAGATTATATCAATAATTGCACAATCGGTATAAATCACATGGAACCATTATGGGCAAATAATTGACAAATCTTTCTATCTGGGTAATATTAAGTTTAATATAATGTAAGAAATTATATTTCTAAGAAAAATATTCATTAAAATATTTATCCTGTTTGATTCTTTTTAAATCACAAATAAAATTTTTAACATTTTAATATGTTTCTTAACACATAATATATTTATTAACATCTTCTATAAAATCTGATTTATTTTTAATATTATTATAAAACTTAATTTTATTTGCATTATTTTTAATTGATATTTATAATTAATTATTTAATTTAAAACTACCTTCATTTCATAATCATGAATCTCTCTCTTGCCTTCACTACCAGACCACGACACAGTTTCTTCTTGTTTTTGTCTATCTATAAGTTTTTTTTGAAGATCATTTTTGTCACGCTCCAACTTTTCTACACTCTCTCGGTGTTTATTGTCAGATTCTATTCGGTATTTGTCAGACATGTCCAACTTATATTCAAGTCTTTGTATTCTTTCATTGAGAGCTTCAATTTCACAGTCTTTGTCCACAAGCTGTGAACATAACTGAGCATTTTCAACAATTTTCTTTTGAAATTCTTCATCTAAGATATTATTTGGATTTGAAGACAATTGAACTTTATTTTCTATGGGTTTGTTACGGTTCTTTTTACTCTTGTGTTGCATATAATCGAGTTCTTCTTGTAGTACAGTAATTCTCTTGGTTAATTGTTGATTACGAAACGTTAAACTATCAAGTTCTTGTTCTGAACGTCGAATTTCCACTTCTTTTTCTTTAAGTTGTTCCAATATATCTGCATTACGGTTCTGTTCATCAATGACAGCTTTCTCAAAACCTTTAATTGAACACTAAACCAATAAAATTATTTTTTAATAACAAAAAAAAAAAAAAAAAATTAAATATAAAAAAAATAATCAAAATAATATAATTATGTTAAATTTTAATTGAATTATGTGGTTTGTTTGAAGAATATCATTTATGTTAAAATTTCTGTATAGTATTTAATGTAAAAATATACCTAACTATAGTACCGCAAATATGTTACATTTCATGGTGTTTTTTCGTATATGCTATTCTCAGAAGATAATATATCATATTGCAATTAATATTTTTTAAATAAAGCTTTGACGATTTCAAAGTTGACTATCATGTTTTCAATTTAAATTGTAGTGGAATGCCTTCAGAGACCATTGGCTCGTAATAAATCTTGGCTTTTGTAATAAGTTACTTGGTCGATAGGCATTCTGTTTCCTATTTGTTCGATGCTATAGTGTATAATAATTGCGGTGTCGCCTTCAATGACTCTGGTTTATGAGCATGTGCATAATTATTATATGTTATTGTTATTTTTAATATAGCAATTATAAATAGTGCTACTGATATAGTCAGTTATTATTATAATGGAACCGCAATATGCAAAATATTTCTAGCGTATTTTTATTAAAAATGTTAAATATCTTGTCACGGGCTTGTATTGAAATCTTGTATTGATTTGGTGCCAAATTTTAATTCTCTTTCATACTTCATTTTTATCTGACAATGACTAATTGCACAGATAATAACGTAATCGGCATTAGTGTTGTTTTCTGCGCGTGTGTGAATGCATGAACCCTTTCAATCTTCCGCTGTTGTCTAGCTGTGTATATATACTATCATTTAATATTTAATCAAACGTTACATTTTTACGCACATTTTATATTTAAAAATATGAGTTATAAAAAATAAATTCTCATTAATTTCAATTTTTACAATAATTTGCATTTCAAATAATGTACTTTTATTAATACCTTCTGTCAAATACTTTTGTATATTATAAAATACTGCGTAAATATACAATAATATTTTCTAATGTTAAGTATGACTAATAATAATAATAATAATTAAGTGCATTTTAAATTTCAATTTTTTGGAATATATTATTTAAAATATTAAATTTTAAATATGGTTTAAGGATTAATGTTATGCGATTTAAATATATAAAAAATTAAAGAATAACTACTTAAATTTGTTGACTTAGATAATGTTGGTGTCTGAAAGTTAGACCCATATATTTTATTGGCAGATTGTTTATTAATAATAATTTTGATGAAATATTTGGGCTTCATGCATCGTCAATGTATTTTAATGTAAAGTAGGACTGAGCTTAAAAAGTTTAAATCTTCATTATATGCGTGTTTATATAATATAAGACATTATACATATTTAATATATAAAGTGGAAAAAAACAACAAATAAATTTATTAATAGTATATAATATAATACAAAATTCAATTTGAAATAAAGGTAATTAGGAATTTTAAAACATATGAGATATAAAGTTGTAGTGAAAATGTATACAATAGTAAAGGGAGGACATAAGTAATTTTACTGTATAATCTTAACATTTTAAATTTTGAAATTTTACGTTTACTTGTATATCATAAGTTCAGATTTATTTTAAATTTCTTGGAAAATAATGACGAAATAATTGTCAATTATTTAAATTGAAAATTTGAATACACTTCAAAATAATAGTTTGAATAATTTATTTATTATTGATCAATATCAAAATCATTCAGATAGATTCAATTATTAGTATACAAATATAATAAACAAATAATTTGTACAGAAATATATTTAAAATCCATTAACTAATTGGTACATAAGATACATTTTCTATTAATATTAACAAAATTTATGAAATCTTATTATTTTTTAATATTATTCAAAACACCATAATCACTTCATTATTCTATATATTTTTAACCCCGTATTTTTTTCGTTTGTCTTAAAACGTTCTTGCCCGAAGGGAACAGCACAACCTTGTCGAATCAAATTGAAAGTCCCTTTGAGGTCGGGTTTGGGGTAGTACAAACATGAACGAAAGAAAGCTTATTGATATACCTTGGCGTAACTAACGCAGATATTGCAAATTTGGGTAGCAAGCCTACCTTTCACAATATTAGTAGGGGATATATTCTTGATCTTATGGCGATGTCTTTTATTACAGTTAATCATATAAAGGGATGGAAAGTATATGATGAATCACCACTATCAGACTCACAATTATATTCAGGCTGGATAAATGTTCAACTGGTGCATGGAGTCTCAACACACCAATTGAGGATCACGGACTGGGTAAAGCAGTAGGTGATTTGGGCAGATGGATGGGAGAGTTCCCTATTTACAAACTATCCCTGACAGGGACAATTACTCTGTCTGGGATTATCTACGAGTTGTATCGGTCGAGCATCAGGTTTGCTCGAAAACGTGGATTGAACAAGGTATCATGGATATTCATGGAAACAATTAAGGAAAGGGGTTAGAAACACAACTAGGATCCTAATTTTAAGATGATACTTAGACTCATTAAGGGGTTGTCCTATATTTCCTATCAGAATTTAAAGATAACTGATACTATATAAAAATGAAACAATGTTATTAAAGGTAAATATCGAATTTGTCCTTTTTTAATCTACAGATAGAAGGGATGCTCTTTGTAATCAGTGTTTTTTAAAAAATACTAAATTCAAAAATTATTTCAAATGTATTCGAAAAAACGTTCGAAATGTGAACCATTTTATATAGTGTATGTGTTTAAGGTAGTATCTGCTATATTACCGATATTAAAAGATATTTTTTACTCTTATACACAACTGAGATTTTTTGGACCATATCCAGCTACTTCTGTAACTCAAACAGTTAGTGATTACAGGGTTGTAAGAATCCTATGATGTGTATGTATTTCTTTATTGTTCTCAAATCTCTACTTGGCTATAACAGCCACTTGCAGATTGTGTTACAAAATTGATGACATTTCTTCTTATTTGCAGTTCTTGTTTTTAACAGGGCATTAATTCCTTCATTATAAATACAAATAAACCATTTCCATGATTATAGCATTGTATTATGAGCACATTGCGAGGTAAACTGTAATTTCTACAATATTGTAATGTCTTTTATTTTGTTACATTTTGAGAGATAATTCTAGGGTTTTATGAATTAGTAAATTTCAGAAAGGTTTTCTGAAGTCAGAATGGTAAAGATCTTCTTATAAGTGGACCAGAATGGATAGACTTTTGTTGTAGTAGGAAAATGGGTCAAAATTTAACACAAACATGTATATAAACCTATGGTCAAAGAATTGATTTAATGTGTACAGTATTCTGAAAGATAAAGGGAAATCTCGTGCCTAGTTTATTTAGGTAGTAGCTAGTCATTTAGGTATAGTAGCTAGTGACTCATTACATCTAAATTATAGCATTCAGTTAATATAACTGAGTAAAATATCGTAAAAGTAATTCATTGTTAATCAAAATTTTTAGGAACTTTTTTCTTAGTGTATAATTTCAATGCTATAACTTATTTGATTACTGATGATATATATATATATATTTATAATGAGTGATTCTTAAATGTATATAAGTAATTTTTGGACCTTTTATACTAAATGTGTTAATTATGTGCTATCTACTAATTAACATTTGAAAAACATTAAGAAATTTCATATTAAAGAGTATATAAATACAAAAATAATAGTTTATCAATTGGTTGCAGTAGATTTACCAAACTGTATTACACTATAGAAGCATTATTCCAAACTGTACATCAATTATGATGAATGAAAGCTCTGGATACTGAATGAGACAGCAGCGGTTTGTATTGGGTAATAACTACAATATTTCTTATCACGTATGACAGTTATGACAGCAAAGCTTTTGAATTGGCTGTAACTATCGTATCTTGATTAATTTTTTGTCATGATTTTGAAATTATTAAAAAAAGTTCGTTACTTATCGATTAAAATACAAATTTATTACTAATATATAATTTTAAAAATAAATTAATTACTTTAATAACTTTTTAACTTTAAATGATTATATTTAGGTATTATATAACATTATTTGGTAATGTATTGGTAAATGGTATTTATTTTATTCAACTAACATTAAAATGAACGACATTTATACGTATGGAGATTTGTTCAATTATTTGAAATTATAAAAATTATATTAAATTATATTTAATAAAAAAGCATTAATGCGTATGTTCGATTTTACTGAATTTAATGTAATTTATATTTAAAACATTTTTATGGTATTATAATAAACATTATATTATTATAATTTGAATTTTTTTTTCATACTTAAAATATTGTACATAAATGTTTAAATGCAATAATAAGGATAATTATTTTTAATTAATTTAATTCATTTAATGATTGTTATTTGATGTGACGTAAATATTATTTAATAATTTTACAGCTTTGTATTTGAATTTTACATAAAAAAACGATTTAAGATGTTATTGAAAAATAATACCATAATGTTTCAAATTTAATTGATTTCTTGTAAACATATATTATTAATTAATAACGAAATAATTGCTTTTATTGAGGAAGATCGAATTAAATTTTACTTCAATTACAATAAGAGTAACGGTACTTCTTTTCTGATTTATTTTATTTTATTTATTTATTTTTTTACAAATCACGCTTCGCAAAAAAACTCGTATGGCTGACAAGAATTTTATCGCTTCAAATTACATAAAGGTTAAATAAATATATCATATCAGATTCGAGTACAGCTAACCCAATTCAGAGGTCACATTCCGCATTATATATCAAGTAAATGTTTAAAAATCTCCGTTTAAAATTAGTTAAGGTTAATGTGGTTTGTATAGTTACCATGAAGAATTTTTCGAGCTCAGACATCCTATAGTATTGACTATAACATAAAATCGCAATACAGATGGTGCACTATTCTTCACCATCATAGTTTTCTTTCGGAGAATGATGAAAAATGATTTAGATTGGTATCTCATTGTGGAATAGATTAAAAATTGCACGTCCATTTTAAAAAGTTTTGATTAATAACATGTAGTCAATTCAATTGTTTTAGACAGGGTGAATTTATATACAAAAAAAAATTAAACCTATGAAGGAGAGTCATTGACTCTTGGCAGTTTTTCCTTAAGATATATCATTAAACCTATAAACTGTTTACAATAGTAGTCGCGTAAAATATAAAGGGAACAAAATGAGTTTTTTATCTTTCTTTAGTTTTGTAGATAAGAAACATTTCTGATTTGATATGTCTTACTGTTGACCATATACTCGAAAGATCTATAGATTTGTACTCTGTTATATATACGTATTTCATTGAAAAGATGGTTCGATTATAATTGCTAAGTTTTTATCTGTAGATGTGTATGGATTAACATCTCCATCCATCGTAATATTTTGAAGTGTTTTCATCACAATATAGTTTGGTTGTTGTTGAGTTTATTTAATTCAATTAAGAGAACATTTCTGTAACATTTTCATTTCTACTCTATTCTCAGTATGGACTAAATATTGTTAATGAAGATAGTATATAATAATAGATCAAGGGTGGAGTCTCATAAAACTCTTTTTAATCTCGTTATTTGGCTGATAATAAGTCATACTTTAAGATCTAGTTATACTGACAAAAAGTTCCCATAAAAATTGCTGTATTTTTAATAAATTTTACCATTATCAATCATATGTGTAATTATTAGTATTAGAATTTTCCCGTATAATATAGTAAAAAATTGCAATTGCATAATGTTTTGATTATAAATTCTATGAAATAATTATACATATATTGTATTTAGGTACGCGTTAACATATGTATAGTAATTTTTGATGAAATTTTTTTCTCAGTGAAAATGACATCTAAACCAATCTTACAAATTCTGAGAGCAACCAAGCCTTTCTATTACAAATATAATTTTACAAACAGAAAAATATTGCCTAAGAAGAAATCAATTGCCTTAGACAAATAAAATAGAACCTGGATAGTAATGAGAAACTCTTTATGACAATTTTGGTATGTATAAAAACACATTTTTAAGCCAGACTGGTATTGATCGAGCAAGTTTTGATGATTTATGTTCTTTTTAAATGCTATTTATGTTAAATTAGTTTATAAAAAGGTTTTTACTTATTAAAAAATCATATGTAAAACATCATAAATTGTAAAATTTAAAATTTACTACATAAGTTTTATAGTGGGAATTAGTAAACATATTTCTACTGTGTTAGTTATTGACACTACTATAATATCGGTTTTTTTTTAAAAAGAATTATTTTTTATTATCTTCAAAACTACGACATTTTATTTTCTTGCGTCTCACAATCACTGTATAAATTTAGTTTCACTATCGCATAATAAATTGATTGTTTTTATCACCGTTTCCTTTTTTCCTTTCTTTTGCATCTTTTCTATATTTCACTAGCGTGTCTCGTTTTTAGACACTTCTCTAAATATCTATTTTATATATATATATATATAAGAAAATAAAATTGTATTGAAACATTGATGATAATTTTATCTTAGACTACTACTTTATTTTTAATAATGAAGTAATAATTAAAGGTCTGTTTTTTAAAACTAATAGTATTTTTATATATTATAAATTTTAATACGTTAGTTTTGAATAAACAAATATTTCAATGATAAATTATTTATTAAATAACGATTTTTAGATTGAATGATAAATAGAAAAAAATATTACATATATTTGTAACATTAATAATTTTCTAAGGCGACATTAATACTTTTATCGTTTTATGCTTCAAAACTGTATTAGTTTTGTATTTTAAAATAATCTTTATAGTCTTCATAACATCTATATATAACAATAAAAATGTTATGCTATTAAAAAATCTTTTTTTCTTTATACTAAACCAGATTCCAAATAGATATTGAATTTAAAATAATTATAACTATATAATATAACGTTTCATCAAACTATCTATAACACTTTTGTTTCAGATTTGAAAAAAAAAGAAAAAAATCATTATTTCATCCAACAATTCAATCTTTATTATAAATATAACTTCAAAATCGAATTAAAAGTGATTAGCGCCAAGTAAAAAGTGCTCCAATTCTCAACGATTTTGGATGCACAAAATTTGACGAATTATTTCAACGTTTATCTCGGCAAAACTTATTGCGAAATTAATAATTTAAAACGAACTCTATGCATACGTATTCGCATAGGTGCACATAAGTACGTATATCTTATTTACCACGCCGTACGCAGTTAACGTTAAGTGCAATTGATTTTGAAAATAAAAAATGCAACAAAAGATTGTTGCATAAGTCGCAGTGTATAATATGTAATATCTTTACTACCGTCAACGGGTTGATCGACCTTTCCTGACACTCGCCGCCGATAAAGTTATTTTAACTACTACCGACGTGCTCTCCGAAAGCTAAATAACTGCGCGCTCGGTGTCGCGCCCTTTCGGTCGAACCCAAGAACAAATCCCATAGGGTATAATTCCCCCCACCTTTAATCTCAAGTTCGCGAAGCAAAGCGCGGGTATAGTTCAAGTTGCATTTTGGATGCGACCGAATGCACATCGTTTCGGTTTCCGGGCAAAAGTCGGGTTTGCGCGTCTTCGCTGGAAAGTATCAGTCAAATCAAGACTGTTGTGTTTATCGGTGTGACAATCGTTGTAATCTTTTTTAAGTGATTGGTAAGTCTGTTTTTGCCCTTAGTAATTTAAAAGAAACGAATGCAAGAAACGAAACAAAGAGAAACAAATGCGATCATTAAACGAATCATAAAAATTGGTTACAAAGTTTGTGTGAAATCAGTGCAATACGATGTGCGCCGTGCATCGCGGTATCGTTGCAATTGGTGTGATTCGAGTGATCACACGCTGGGACGTCAGCGCAAAGAGGAAGTGAAACCGCAAACATCGCGAAACGGCTGACTCGCGAGCCGGTGAACGAATCGTTCGCGATTTTCGAATCGATCGTTAGACGAGAAATTTCGTTCGGACGATCGTCAAATCTGGTTCTTTTTCTTCCAAAGAAAACATCAAGCGTGATAGTCGACGGTTCTAAAATTGGCCTTGATTGATTCACACCCTAATTATCACGTTGTAAGGTCGACGAGTGTCAAAATAAATTGGATACATCTTGTGTCGTTAGCGCAGCCACAATCAAATGTTTGCTTTACGTAGTTAAGAATCTGCTCGTTTTTTTTTTTTTTTTTTTTTTCGTCTATTTCTGTTGACTTTCGAGTAAACGAAGCAGAAAAAAAATCGAACGGAAAAAAAACCCGCGACGACGAATTCCCAAGCAGAGGCTCTCGTTAGCTTAGATAATTGATTAATCAACTTTAATGACGAACTAACTAAAGGTTTAGAGTTTGTTACGAGAGTTGCTTCGACGTTTCCGCGGTGAAAAAGTGAAACAAATAAGATAAACGAAAAAACAAATAATGTTATTTCAAAGACGTAAGTCGCGCAGAGCCGAACGAATTAAAGCTTAAAATAACAATTAAACGCATTTAAGTTTAATTCGTCGCGATGAACAATTGTCTTTGTTTAATAATACATTTTGTTATTCGAACGCACGCGATCGCAGTTAATTTGACTGAAATTATCGGAAGTTTAATAAAACATTTTTTATATTGCATTGCCTTTTGCGCCGTGTAAAATGTCTTTATGAGAACTATAAACGTTTGAATGTTGTGTACGATACATAAAAACGGAGTAAGTCTAATTTGATTTCAATTATAGATTATCGCTATTAGCTTTTAAGTATCAAAGAATTTCGCGAACAGACTTCGAATTGTCAGCAGAGAAGTATCTCACGAGTTATTATCAAATCAATTTTAATTTAATTTGCACGACACGCCAACGGCTAATTTGTCGTTATATTAATTTCAATTTTGTGTTTTACATTGGATCCGCGGTAGCGTATAAAATAGGCGTTTCTTTAATTGTCCCGCAAGTCGAGTTATTCGCGCGCGTCTTGCCGAACGACATAGAACGGCCTTTATTTATATTCCGTATTTATTATAATTGATGACGAATTATTCTAGCTCGTTATACTCAACGAATTAAAACAGTTTCTTTAAAACTTACGGCTCGGTGGCTCTCGGTGTTTGAGTTCAATTTTTGTTTCCATTAGCTAATGAGCGTGGACTACTCCTCTTTTAAGAAAATAAGCCACGATATTATAAAAGCGACAACGCTCTTGTCATCGCTAAGTCTATGCAAATGTATTTGATTTACCATTTTTCGTTATAATTAATTTGTTTAAAACACAAGATTATCATTTTTTCAGGTAAACATTGTTTAGGTAAACTTTATATATATATATATATATATATATATATATATATATATACACATATAGAGATGTTTGTATCGGCAATTAAATTTAATACAAAGTAAACAAATCTAGCGCATGGATTAATGATTAAAAGCGTGGACTGAGCCGATGTGCATGTATACGAACAGTAAAATTGTATAAAACGCTTGTATCACAAAGGTGAGGGTAATAT
>JABFQC010003274.1:0-14408 GCA_022817085.1 Psilanteris sp. ZL-2020
GTATTTACGACATAATTGAAACATAAAGTCAATGAGTTATTTCAAAATACAAATTACAAAATACTGTAAATTCAGACCATGGTTTTGCTTTATCAATCATGTATATAATCCATATTATAATATTAATTATATAATTAGAATTGTAACTTATGAATTGTTCTTTACATATATTTGTATTATATTATATCGTAATGTTGAAACAAATTTTTAATAAAATGATAAAATGAAATATGATAGCGAATTTATAATTAAATTATAGTAAGAGCTGTGAAACAACTATGGTTTAAAATTGCATTCATGAATATATATCATCATTAGTGCAATTAGATAAAATCGTATATTGGACTAACTATTAACTCGTAGAGAAATAATATGCCGTAAATCAGTATATTAAATATCTCAAAGATAAGAATGTTAACTTAATAATAAAAACAATATTGCTTATATATAGTTTATCAACTTCAACTCCTTGGATTATGAGCTGTTAGAAATTTTGAGATGCATGCTTGAAATGAGAATTATTACGCATAATTCTTATGTGGCACTATTAAATGGAATAATTAAAAAGAACATTAATAATAATTGAATAAATAAAATAACAGTAATGAATAATAAAAATAAAAGCAGTCAAGAAAATCTTAATAACCATAATTCTAACAGTTAAATAGATGGTTTTGGTTCACATGTTACAATAGATAAAAAATTATCATTATTTTAACTATAAACTTTTATTTTGATATTGTATGTATATCTTAAGCTATATATGCTAGACAAGTTTTCTCTACGATAGTAAAAGACACATGTTATGTCAAAATGAAATGTTTATATATATATATAAATATATATATTTTGTCAAAACAAATTTTGACAAAAATGTTATAAATAAATTATTATTGTTTAAAAGTTAATTTTCTAATAATTATATGGTCATTTTTACATTTGTAAAAATTATTATTAAATGTCTAGAAATTAAATAACGTAAAAAATTGTTTTATTGGTTCTGCTTCAATATTTAAAATTATATTTATAACTTTGCCAATAATATTAAAAACGTTTTAAGTAAATTGATTAAATCAATACCAGTTACACGCTAAATAATTTGGATAATAAACATAATAAAGTCTATAAAAAATAAAAACATCCTTGTTATATTAATACTATTTCCTTGTCAATATAATTATTGTTTATATATTAAAATAAAAAATGACTCGGAAACTAAATATAAAAACTTTATGAAATATGGATGAAAATAAAAAAAATCTATACTCTTTATATTTAATTAATTAAATCTCAGATTGACTTGTATATATTCATTCTTATAATATAAATGTTTGTTTATAAATAATATTTCATTTAATATTATTGGAAGTTTATAATTGTATTATACGATAACTTAAATAAAGCAATAGATATTATAGCGTGTATACTATACCAGAATATATTTCTTTTACGTATTATTTCTATAATTTATGTGCTAATTAATTAAATATTAATATTCCATATAAGCCATACACGTAATGTAATAATTTTAGTTTCTCACATATCACTTAATAAATTATTTTATGTAAATTTAGTCATAGTCGAATACATTTTTATATGAGATAATATATTAAACACGACAAATATTCACATTTACACAATAAATACTCTTATAAATAAATATAAGCATAATTTTAAGGGTAATATTTCAATTAAAATTTGTGCATACTCTAAAACAATGTCAAATACTTAGTTGTACTGAATGTAATATATTTCAGTCTTTTAATTTTGGTGTTTTCATAGAAATTTTACATCCATCTTGAACTTCTTTTCATTTCGCTAAATTTATTAATACTTGCACAAATGCTATTTTTTAATAACACTAATTTATTAACCATTGTCCTCGTTCTGTTAAATTTTTAATTTTATAAGATATTATTGAACAATTAAAATAAAACAACTTGTATTAAATTTATGACTGCAATTTTACATTTTATGCACGTTCTCATTTTGCTTTTGCATATGTTACAAAGATTAATATTTTTTACTTCAGTTGAATATATAATTTTTTACTACATAATTATTTTAGGGATATAGAATTAAATGTATCAAATTTATAATTCGGTTATTGTTTACGAATTGTATTTATGCATTAAAAATCACCATCAAAAGATATGGCCCTGCTAAAAGAAAGCGGAAAGAGACATTGTCTTATCTTCATTTTTGAATTTCTGCTTGAATGTTTGTCTAATGTTGCGACGACAAAGTAAGGGCATAAGGTGAATTGAATTGTAAATACAAAGCATTTAAAAACACCGAGTGGTAGCCAGAATAACAATAACGGAATAGATTATGTGCGTCAAATGGCGCAACGGAATAATTAGCCGCGAACAAAAATTTAATAGTCATAAATTTATTCAGATTTATTGTCATTTTTAATTATACAACAATCATACAATAATTCGCCTCGAAGAATTGCATGTACTTTGCCCATTGTTAACCAATTCCGAATTATTTAAATTGGAATGCGTTGTACTCTGCGTACGAAATCGACAGTCGAATAAAATACACGTAATATTACTTTAAATTATTATCTATCCATACAGACAAACCACCAACAATTGTACTCATTTTGCACGTATAATCTTCGATGTAATTTCTTGTTATACTTAAACTTATTTTATGACCACAGTAACATCTTATTTCAAGTCGTAAGCCAATCGTAAAATGATAGAGTGACAGTAACGGTAGATACAGCATAAAACGTAGTCATATCCAATATTATTTTACTTCCATTACATTTATTGCCTTAACAATAATTAAAATTCAAATCCGTATCAAATAACACGAAAACGTCTCGTTTCCGATCAAATCACTCGACCTTTGCGTGTAACCACAACTTATTACCACACATCTTCCGTCAAACTAATCGCAACAAATCCCCATCATTTAACGACCAGCCGAATTCATTCGCACCCACGCCAGTTCACCGATTGCAACCTACAGTGAAATACAAATTAAATAACCAATCTTGCACAAATTTGCCATCCAAAACATTAAGAAATCGCCTTAGCGAAATACTGCTCCAAAGTTCAGCAATGGTCCGCTCATACGGACGACATAAAAGTGCAAGCGATTAAGCGTTTAAGCGAAGGAAAATGAACGCGAATCCTCCTCCCCACGCGGCGCCCATAAAATCGAGTCAATCGCAAAACGACACATTTACGCGCTCGAATAAACGTACGTATTACCGTTAAATATGCACCCAGGAATACTTATTTTGCGGAATAAAAGATCGTACGTACACAATCCGGAATTGCTTGTACGTAAGTATAGCGCGCGGAACTAGATTGTGCTCTCATATTGTCGTGCATTTTCGCAGACGAATATATATTCCCGTGCAAGCATACACACGGCAATCTTCCATTTGAGCTCTTTTCCCTAAGCCTCCTCCTTTCGTTAAAGGCAGCCGAGAGACGGGCGGAGGCGGCGGCGAGAGTTCGAGGGGGATAGAGGCAGCCTTTAATTAACAGAAAGTGGTTCATTAGAGCTTATTCATTAGAGAGAGCGCGCGTAATTAGCAAACTCTACCCTTTCTCCGGAGCTCCTTTCGCATTTCACCCTCTACACACACTTCCATTTCATCCTCCGACTTCTCCTCCACCTCGACGCCACCCAACAGGAGCTTTTACCCCTAAGCCCCTTTAGGCCCCCCCTTTTTCACTCGAAGTTCTCCTACTACTTTCGTCGTGCCTTTGCCCAGCAATTTCTACCTCGCTCCACACCCTCTGCAACTGTCTTCAACTTTGCTCCACGGGCGCCAGGCAGCCGCTTTGTTGCCAAATACCGTGCAACCCGTTCGGCCCCGGAGACCGCAGCATCCCAAGACGGGCTGCCGATTTTGCACCGCGCTTTGACGAGGCTCGCCATTTTATTTGCACTTATATACCTGTCGAGGGTAGGCGAGGTATCGACTTGTTCGCCGGAGGATAAAAAAAGCGAGCGGCTATTTGTCTCTTATACGGCGGAATTAAAGCGGCGTTTATGCACGAGCACTTTTAAAGCCAGATGAGAAATCTGAGTGGAAGGATTTATTTGCTGCAAATAGAATGCGATTTGCCTGTATGAACCATTACTTGAATTGGCACTCAGAGGGAGATGCGACGACGCCCGTTGCTGCGGGTATTCTCAGATTTATTTAGGTAATTGGTTTGATGGGGGCGAGGTTTTTTGTTCTTTAATTAGTCCAGGCGAGCTAAAGGATCGCTGATTGAAGCAGAGAGAGGAGAAGGTCAAACATTTTTTGCCGCTGCAGACTTTTTAATCCGATGTATTGAATACGAGCGCGTTATAATAATATGTAATGAACCTCCGCGGATGTAATTGAAATTAATAAGAATCATTTTAAAAGTCGCGAACTTTGCCAAGTGCTCGCGAAACTTCAATTACGCGGAAAGGTCCTTGTTTGATTTCATTACGTTTGCATTGCTGCGAGTTGAAATTAAATATTTGCGCTTTTATTTAACCCAAATTACGTATTTTTACGCATTTTTACCCGATAGCGTTGCCACGACGGATGCATAGTTTATGGCCGCGACTATGCCGGTGACAACTTTTTACAAGAATCGCGACCAAAATGTGTCGGCAGGATGCGAATTAATGAATTTGAAAAGAAAAGTTTTAATGTGTTTTAATTATGGCGTGGCGGGGTTTGTGTTGCCCTCGGAAGGACGGGCTTTCTGTAGACTCAAAAATATGCAAATTATAAATTTTAGACGACCTGCCGAGCCCGACGTTTCATCTTAACAATTCGCCATCATTATCGTAAAATCTTTCTTGTACCATTATTCGAACATTATACGCACCAAATTGTGTACAATTGAGCCGCATACAATTTATACCGTGTACATAATTATTCCGAACAGTTGAAACTTGTCCCTTTACAAAACAATTACTCTGAACTTCCCAAATGAATCGTAGGTGTGCGCAGAAACGAGTCGCGGAATTTAATGATGTACCAATTATAAAGCATTTTAACGTCAACATTCAGAAAAGACGTTGCAGACAAAAAGTGGCGACCGGGTAAGCGCAAATACAGCGGAACTATGTAAATGTTCGGTGACCAAACTCAAAGGCATATGCCTTTGCCATGAAAAACGGTAATTGGCTCCCGGCGAACGTGTGTCTTTTTTCGCAATCTCGATCGCGGCAGATATCGAGCTTAATCGGCAAGACGACCTTCGTGGTGCCGCCCTTTACTTTAACTTAGCTGCATCATTACCACAGTAACGTTAGTTACCGAGGGTGAGTCGACTAGAGAGAAACTGCGACAGACAGAGTGAGACAGCCGAAGGGAGACTAAAACTTCTAATTACCGTCGCACCGTGGCGATCTAATGAGCGAACCCTCGACAAAAACAAAGTTTCTTGCTAACGAGACCGATTTATTATGTAATGTCCTGTTAGCCTAGCAAGGAGCAACGCGGTTTTGTGCTCTCGCCTTGCCATACATTATTCCGCACAATTTTTGGATCTCGCGCTCTGATGAATGCCTCGAACTTTTTTTCAAAGACGGAGAAACCTTTCGGTTTGCGAATGATTTTTCGAATGATTATAATTATTCTCTCGGTGAAGATGTCAAAACGAGTTAAATGCGCGAGGCGCGCATAACTCATTAATTTTCTGTGCCACTTTAATGATGATTCAGGGTACGCGCAGCCTAAAAGCATTGCTATGAAAGATAATAGTTTTTGTCTTCGTTTTTTTCTTTCCGTTCTGTTATCATTGTTACAGCGAAATGGAAGCAAGTAATTTATTAATTCATAATCATGAAAATATGACTAAAAGGATTATATCGTTTATACACATTTGCTGCTAAAAGAAACACTAATTAGTGTCCGGCTAAAACACAATGCATTGCTACTCAGTGCCGGACAGGTACGCATGTCCAATTAAAGTACCATAAGTTTGCATTATGGTCTTTTTACACTCCATTGTGACGTCGTACGTCTGTTTGTTGATAACATCAATCTTGATAGCTCACCATTCAACTAGTACCTAATAGAAATATATGTATATATAATGTATTAATCTCGTAAAAA
This sequence comes from Psilanteris sp. ZL-2020, assembly GCA_022817085.1. Lineage (NCBI taxonomy): Eukaryota > Metazoa > Arthropoda > Insecta > Hymenoptera > Scelionidae > Psilanteris > Psilanteris sp. ZL-2020. Next base: position 6,080 of record JABFQC010003274.1, read on the forward strand.
CTGCCCTTCAGTTAGATATTTTTAAAAGTCAAGTTGTTAATTAATACACAAAAACTATAATTGTTACTTTATGGTCCATTCAATTAATTAAAACGCAATAATAACTAATTTGTTTGCGTTTCATTTTTTTTACTTATTTTGAACTATTCTTGCTTGTATTCTCGTATATATATAATGTAAACAATATATTTGAAACATAAAGTGAAATATTTTACGAAAAGTTAATTCTAGATAGAACTTTATATGGAATATTCTTTATGTTTAGTATACAATTCTCTACTTTATAAAATCTATTGTTAAAAAGACTTTTAAACGCCCTTAATTAAAATCTTACATACGGAATGCGAATCCATTATATTATGTTTATAATTAATGAAGTTCTTTTTACAATAACCCATCTATGTATAGTATTTTACGCGTTCTATAATTCTTTGTAAATTTATATAAATATATATATAAATATATACATTAACTTTACTGAATGTATCGTATTATTAAATTTTATTAATTTGTATAAGAAAAAAAATTAGGTATTTATTAATTAATTTTATGATAATCGTTAATCTTAACAATCACACTAGAAAAAATGACATTAAAAATGTCTCATTAAAGAAATTATTTATGACTTTTTGAAATTGTTTATATTGTCATATATACATTTATTTTAGCAAAGAACAACCCTAGTAAAAATGAAAATATATTTGCAATATTTAAATAAAAGAGTTACCAACGAATACAGTAAATTATTTAAACAAAATATATTATAAATATTATATATAAAAAAATGTCACTTTTCCTTATATTTTATTAAAAATATAAAGATTTGTAGGCATGAATATGTAAAAATACGTTATTTTATTTTTTAATTAAGAAAACACAAATAATGTTGAAAAGTCTTATTATACAAAATAATAAACTGATTATGTTATAAGAGTGCATTAAATTTTTGTCGAACGTATAATATTGTTTTCATTATAGACTTATGTTCACGTGGATTTTCATTTCAACATAAGACATTTAAAAAATGTCACCTCGCGATTCATAATTCACCGAAATGATGCAGCATGAGATCAGTTTCCATAAGAAAATGTTATTAAGCCGTTTTAAATTTTGAAATGACGAGCGGAAGAACTAGGCCGAGCGATAGAAGTAATCTTAAATTGGATAAGACCGTATAAGGGTTTATTCGGTAAAGTTAACAGTCACGCTAATTGCGTCGCTACTGCGCGTGCCCGAAATGTTTGCCGACGAAATAAAAAAGAAGAGTGCTCACGGACAAAAAAGACGCCGAGCGGGGGAGTGAGGCGAACATCTTTTTGCAACCCAATCAAAATTCTTGTGAAACAAACGAATATGGACGAACGTTTGTAGGAGAAGTGAGCCACGAAAAGCCCTCACTAAACCAAAGTAGTGACCGAGGCAGCGAGAGCATAACGAACGCGGACTTAATTAAAGGTTTGCGATTCAGCCACCAATGGTAACAAATCTCCCTTCCGCCACGGTCTTGTTCCCCCTTTAACTCCACTACGGTATTCCGGAGCCAAATAAGATTGACGTGTCCCCGGTGCTTTTGTTTTTAATTAATTGAACCCGCTGTTGCTTCGCCTACTGCTCCTGCACGTCCCAAATTGGCAGGACGGCATTCTAATGCGACTGGTTCGTAGGCGCAAAAAAGCTTCGCTTTATGCCTTTCTCTTTTTCTCAATCATTTTGTGGTCCTTGTGAATCCTCTTCCTTCTTCATCCGTTTACTTTCCGCAATTTTGCTGTTCTGGAGAAGTTTGTTAAAGTCTGATTATGTGAGTTTGTTTCCCACTAAGGTGCAAAGAGAACATTATCAGACGAAAAAAAATATTAAAAAACGACATTTGATTGCAACTTTTAGCATAGTCTTTGCAATTAATGAAGATAATTCTTGTTTTTTACTCCAAATCATTCTTATTCTTGCATTTGGCACATTTTTAACGAGGCAAGCAATTACAGTAATTGTCAAGTGGGTATGTAAATTATTTATTTGAAATATATTTAAAATTCTTTCTGAAAAGTAATAGAGGTTACATGCGGATATGTTCATTGTATCTTAGTTTAATCCTTACTCAATTATTATTACTGATATATTTTATCAATAGTAGTACACGTTAGCAAATTACATTAAAGCATCATATATGTGTATAATGTAACGGTCACAGTACAATTTTTACATTTAATTATATAAGATAATAATCTTACAAATGTTTATTCAGTTTTATACAATTTTATATATATCCTTTTGAAATGTGCACGAAACGAAGTATTTATATTATTGATTTATTTAAAAATATCTGATTAAAATTATATATATAAATCTTGATGTAATTTTTTTATACGTGTACATTAAATTTGTATACAAGTAATAAAGTATTATTATTCTAGATAGAAATGTATTAATGAATTTCAACAATTTGATATTACCGGTATAGAACAAAAACGTTTTATAATCGTCTATTAAAGGTCATTGAAGGGTCTTTGGGAGGTCAATAAAACATTTTTATATCGTGGAATAGATATATAGTTAACGTCACCTCTATAGCCGAATGACATGTTTCGGTATCATGTAAAGAACGCCCATATTTAACGTATACAAATCGATTAAAAAATGTTTTAATCACGTCATTTGTATATTCATTCAGAAAAAATTACGATGTCTTATTGACGTTAAGTAAACGTACATAAGACGTTATGTTATGACGTAAAATATAAATTGCATTAACTTTAAATAAAATTAATATAGATATGTATTTTAATAAAAAAAATATAAACATTTCGTCCATAACAAATTCAAGATTTGAACGCTCGTATCGAATTACAACCGTGAACTCTATCCAATAAGCCACACGACTTTTAATATACAACGGCAAAAAGAAACATTATAATGAAAACGTTAAGATATTATAGAAGATGTATCAAAAGTTTCCAACGTTTATTTTCACATGAAAATGTAAACAAATCTTAAAATTTTGTTTTTAAATGCAAAAAACTATGTAGCTGTAATTGAAATCACTAATTATATAAAACAGATTGTTTTGACAAATTACACAATAAAACAACCCCCCCCCTCCCATTTAAACAAAGAAATCTTTATAATTAAATGTCATTTTATTTACTGTTTATTTATTTTTATCTGAGGCATAAATATTATTATTAATTTTTGTCAAGTGGTGGATGGTAGTAATTAGGATATCCTCTTTTATATGATTAGTAAATTTAATTACAGCTATATAGCTCTTTTACGCAACCAATACAATTTTTAATATTTGTTTACATTTTCGTGTGAAAATAAACGTTGGAAACTTCTGATACGTATTATAGAAGGACTATCAATAGATCCATTTCGGCATCTTATGTAACAAGTTACGGTGACTCATTGGTTAGAGGTCACGCTTCTAATTCGACACGAGGATTCGAATCCTGGATGTGTGTGTATGGCAAAAAAAATGTTTGTTATTAAAATACATATTTATACTAAGTTTATTTAAAATTAACGCGATGTACATTTTACATCATAACATAACGTCTAATGTACGTATACTTAACGTCAATAAGATATCGTATTTTTATATGAATGAATGTACAAATGACGTGATTAAAACATTTTTTAATAGAGTTGTACACGTTAAATATGGACGTATTTTACACGATACCGAAAAATGTCATTAGACTATAGAAATGATGCAAAATATACATCTATTCGACGATGTAAAAATTTTTCTGTTATGTACGGGTAATAATATTTTTGTTTCGTTTAAATATGAAATTCTATTTAAAAAGCAATGTTTTTATTTGTATATCTTACTTATAAGTTTTATATTTATTATTATTTGAATATTATACTGATATCTCTTAAACAAGTTGCTTAATAATTTTATGATTAATATCAAAATTATTATTAATTAATTTGAAAACTTGAATGTCATTTCAAATATTAAAATAAGAAATACCAATCACTAAACTAAGCTTTGATTTCATATATTATGGAATATCCTGTTATTTCATATCTTTTCAAACTGGTATCTAACCAGTAACTTCAGTATCGATCTAAGTTCTTATTTTACAGACTGCATAAACATTCGTGACTACTCTTATATTTTTTTTATTAATTCTTATAGCTACCTTAAAATCGAAAATAAATCGGAGTGGCTGCGAATGGGTACACGTTTGGCCTCGACCTGACTTGGCTCAATTAAGGAAATTTATTTCGCTGCTCTGTCCAAAGCGACGGAAACGGGCGGGTGGCTCAGAGGGGTGTCACGAACCAAAACCAAAGGAGCGGTAATTGACGGATCGACTCGGTAACGATCTCCACGCCGCGCTATATGGTAATTAGGACGCCGATCGCGATAATAAATTTCGGCTTTCTGCTGATCATTACACAAACCCTATCGCCCACCCCCTTAGTTGTTAACAATGAGTGGCTGTCTCTTGTGGAAATATTCATGATTGTTTAAATATTCTTTTTTTATAATGATGAAATTCCAATTTTCAAATTTATAAGTGCAAAAATATTACCCCACCTACTAATAATTCCTTTAAATTGAACACTTTTTATTGTAATAAATTAATAGTTTTAAATTATTCAGAAAAAGCTAATATCATTATTTATAATTTTATAATAATTATTGTTTAAATATCATTTTCATAAATATATGAAATAGTTCACAATTTATATTTGAAATTAATGTGTTATTTAACATCTGTTAAATGTGTTATTTAACATCTGTTAAATGTTTTATTTTACCGTGAACTATAAGAACATAATATAACGTTGGAATGATATCTTACAATAATATTATTAATTGATAGTTAACAAGTATAGCATTATATCAAGTTATAACGATCAACATTATATTATTATAACTATAAATATTTAAGACATTTCACAAACCATTCAAATATATGTATAATATTGAAGTTGTTTCAAAACATCATAGTACACTGAGAAAAATGTCACATGTAATAGGTACAAAAACCATACTTATCAATGAAATGTAAACGTTATAAATTGTAAATTTAGTTTCAAATTTTAAACAACAATTTTCGATATCTATAATTATATATAGATTTGTCCATCGCAGGATATGGGCACTCGCCCTATTTGGGCCCTTAGTTACGGGAATGCCAAAATATCTTTTGGCGGAGCACATAGGTCGGCCTTTGACTACCCTCACAAAGGGATGTTGGGGAGCTGCACCAACCACCCCTATAAAAATCTTGCCAAACCCTAAACTAATATAGAAAAATATACTAAATATTTAATAAATGTAATACTTGAAAATATAATATCATATCTCTAGTAAGGCAGATATTCGATCTGCCAACGTTTCCAAAAATGTTGTTTAATTTTTGGTATATGTTCCCATCTCGAGAGACGTGTATCCGGAGTATTAAGAAATCGTTTGGTTGCAAACTCCACTAATGAATCTCCTATAAGAAAATGAGATGGGGAAAGGACAGTAAGGTCATCGGGATTTGCGGACATTGGCATGAGTGGTCTAGAATTAAGTACTGCTTCAATTTCAACTATTAATGTATAATACTCCTCAAGTGAATATATATGCCTTAGTTACTGTGTAAAGATGTCGTTTTGTCGACTTGACAGCCGCCTCCCACAACCCACCAAAGTTTGGGGATCTAGGTGGAATAAATGTTCATTCTATACCACGATTAGACAGAGCTGTCTCAATCTCAGATTCATGTGCAGCTAAAAAAAATCAAATACCTCTTGAAGCTCACGTGAAGCTCCTACAAAATTAGTTGCGTTGTCTGAATGCAATACTCTACAAAGCCCTCTACGAGCTGTGAACCTTCTAAAGGCTGCAAGAAATTACTCTGTTGTGAGATCGGTAACAAGTTCAAGATGCACCGCCTTTGTTACAAAACACGTAAATATAGCAATGTATGCCTTCGAGATATGCACTCTACCACGTCTTCGACTCTCTCTCATCTGTAAAGGACCTGCGTATTCTACACCAGTTGTATCGAATGGACGAATAGCTATATTTACCCGAGCTTTTGGTAAATCTCCCATTAAAATTTCAGGTATCTTAGGTCTTGCTCTAAAGCATTGAACACAAGCGCGGGTAACTCTTTTCACTGCTCGACCTCCTGAGATCGGCCAATATCTACTTCGTATCGAGGATAATAATAGTTGAGGACCACAATGTAACAGTCTATTATGCTCTTCTCTCAAAATGATATCTGTTATGTAATGTTTAGCCGGTAAAATGATTGGGAACTTTTGTTCTTCTGATATATTTGCATTTAATAAGCGCCCCCCTACCCGAAGAAGCCATTTTTCATCTATAAATGGGCGTAGACCAACAATAGAACTCCCAGTTTCAACTGTATTGGCTTTGCAAAGTTTCCCAATTTCCCGAGGAAACACCTCCTGTTGTGTCCACAGCAGTACCCTAATTCTAGCTGATTCTAATTCGTGTGTCATGAGATACTCACGATTTTGTTTTTTCTTTAGATTCTCGACAAAACGATAACAATAAGCAATAATGCGTATTAGCTTAGAAAAGGATAAATATTTACACAAAATTTCATATTTAATCTCTCGAATTGTCGTCAAAGTGAAAATTTTAACTTCTGGTATTTCAGTCAATGGAGATATAATCGGATGAGGCCAATCCTTCATCTCAACTAGCCAAGATGGACCTTGCCACCAAATATCTAAAGATAACAATTTGATTGTATCAACACCTCTTGATAAATGATCTGCTGTATTTTGTTTGGATGGGACATAGCACCATGTACAGTCAGCTGTACACTCTTGTATTGTGGTTACCCTGTGGGCTATATGAGTCACTCCATAGATGGATTTCTTGTATATTATGTTTCAAAGACATTCTCTCCGATAGAAGCACAGCTGCAATCAACTCCAATCGTGGTAAAGTAATTGTTTTTAAAGGTGCGACTCTGGATTTTGAACACAAAAGATGTGATTGTCTATCACCCCATTTATTAGTGCTTACTGCGTAGATACATGCCCCATATGTCCTTTGTGATGCATCACAAAATCCATGCAACATAATATCACGACCTTTATTGTTTGGGTTTACGTTTCTTTGAATTTTTAATTTGGTGAGTTGTGTCATTGAATGTACAAATTCATCCCATGTTGCTTGCAAATCCTCTGGAACCCTCTCATTCCAATTTATTTTAAGCTGACACAGTCTTTGCATGATAATTTTTGCGTTTATTATAACCGGACCAATCATGCCCAATGGGTCACATATCTACGCAATTGAGGATAGTATTTTACGCTTTGTTGTCATCTTATCTTGCAATAAATTCACTTTATATTGAAGTATATTTTCATGACTATTCTATAAAAGGCCTAATGCTTTCAACGACTGTTTACCGTCTATAATATGTAAAATATCTGTCTGTTGAATTCTTCAAATTTTTCAAAACAGTCATATCATTTGATCTCCATTTTCTCAAATTGAATTTCCCCAATGCCAATAATGTCACTAGTTGCTTCTGTAATTTCTTCACTTCTTGTGCTTCACTACCACCAGTAAGTATGTCATCCATATAAACGTCATCCTTCAGTACAGCTACTGCTGCTGATACTTCCTTTTCATGCTCTATCGCTATTTGTTTTATGCATCTCATTGCTAAAAATGGTGCTCATGAAGTACCATATGTAACAGTGTTTAGAGTGAAGACCTGAATAGGCTGATCCGGATCTTCTCGCCATATAACCTTTTGTAGAGCTCTTTCCTCTTCTGTTACCAGTATCTGTCTAAACATTTGTTGTATATCTGCTGTTATGACGTATTCATGACTTCTAAATCTCAATAAAATATGTATATCTCGCTGTATGCAAAATTTGAAATTTGTGTATGTTAGGTAAACCTGGCTGATCATGAACTGCTTTTTGAAATGAATCTTTAAATGACAACCAATCACTGTAATCTCCTGAAAAGGGTTGTATTGTTAAAGGTCGTAATTTGACCTTTAAATGTATACTATTGTCTTGGTTTTGACTTTGTGTAGGTTGATTCCGTGATCGATGTTCAGTTGTATTTTCAAATTCAGAAACTAATCTTTGTGCTTTGCTCGATGCCTCATAATACATACGTTCATAAGTCTCAGTATTTCTCACATGTTCTTGTAACACGGTCTCATCTCCAGATTCATGTATCAGACATTCAATTTCAATACTGACTTGTTCGAATTTCTCCCAAATTGCAGGTAATCTATCATAGCGCGTTTGTAATATAGCTAAATCTATATCACTTGTACTAACAAAATTAAAGAAATTCGTTAAGGCGTGATAATTC
>JABFQC010003275.1:0-14401 GCA_022817085.1 Psilanteris sp. ZL-2020
TTGAAGTGAAAAAAGCTATTAAAATGTAAAAAAATAAATGTATACAAATTATTTTTTATTTCAATAATAATAAACCGAAAATAATATTTATTTAACATATAATATGCGCCGTTTCATGGTGTACATTCTAATATTTATAAAAATGTAATTAGAGTTATTTTAATTTTTTATAAAAATCCCACATGTTGGAAAACTATCGGCGGACTTTTCAAGCGCAAGTCCGGTTATTGCATCCGGGTCTTCAATTGATAAGAGTTGTTTTTTTATGAGGGTTTTTCATACCAGGATTCAATCCGAAACGTTCGCAAAAAATTTAATAATTTAAATATAGCGGCATTTTTTTATAATTGTTAATATTTTAATTTTATTACAAATAATGTAATTTAATAAAAAATTTAATTTCATATCAAAAAACTCATTTATTCATGAATTAACTAATTTTTATTTACTTTTTCGTGATTAATCAGAATTTTTCCTGTATGATATACAAAGCATGTACAAATCACAAAAATAAATAAAAATAAAAAATAAAAAAGAATAATATAAAATAAAAGACTCAGTGTGCGTTACAGAATATTCATAATATTTTTCGAAGATCCATCATTTAAGTCAATACAAGAACGTGAGTAACTGTTATTACAAGTCATCTCTTTGGAATAGAAAATTGTTATAATTGTCATTGAAATTAATATACTCATTCGATCGATCAATTATAATATCTACGATTAATTACAATACTAGGGTCTTTGTTTTACCTCGACTGATTATGTAACTGTTTCAATAATTTATTAGTCAACAATGTTGCATAAACTGTTCGTTTTTAAATATGATGTTTTTATAATTTATTTTATTGTGTTTAATTTTGAATAATAAACGAGGATACAAGATTTATAGTGAACAATACGGTATTAAACGGAATTTTGCAAACTTTTCTTGTTTATCTAACACAGAATTTAATTGTCGAATTATTTATAAATTATGATGACTTGTAAGGAATATAAAAAATTATATTTGGAATTTAAACCAATACAAACTGTGATGAATCCAAAATATTAAATTCTTTACAATCATTAAGTTTAAAAATTAATTAATACATTTATATATGATTTTATTGACAATAACGCCTTTGTTAGTTAAAGAAAAACAACTAGTGTTTTAATTTATTATGAAATATTATAAATTATTATTTTTGGAATAGTATTAATTTATTTTATTTTAAATACTGTATTACTGAACTACAAATTCTTAAAAAAAAATTTAAAATGTTATTTCTATATAGAAAAAAATGGAAAAAATATTTGGACACCATATGTAACAAATTAGCAAAATAGTTAATTATTAAAACTTTTGATATATTTTATAACAAAAAGTAGTACAATTTAAATTTAAATTATTAATTCTTTCTACTCTAATGTGTGAAGCCATCATGGCGTCCTTTATTCTAGAAAACAAAGCGCGTCCAGTACTGTCAATATCTTCCTGATTTTTCAGCGTTCGCATTTGCAATCTGTATATATACAGAATTTAATACACGGATCAGTGTATTAATTATTTATAAAAAATACTTTTTTTAATACACATTTTGAAAATAACACGAATGACTATTTTTCCATCATATTTTTTCACTTTTATTTTGGCAAAAAATTTAAATAATTTTCTTATAAATATTCGAATGATAATGTAGTTAGAAATTATAATTTGAAAGATCACGCATTTTGTTTGCTGAACAACAATGATATGTTTAATAAATTTCATACGAATAATTGTCTCGGATCTAATGGCAATCCATGTATTTAAATTAAAAAATTTTTTCTATTTTTTTCTATTTTTTCATATTTTTTGAAAATATTATGAATTTGTTATCTAAATGTGTGAAAACAAATTTCTTATTCTTATTTATACTACAATGTTAATTGTCATTAAAATTGAACCTCTTTAACATAAAGTTCTTATTCTGGACAAATAATACAATCTTTACATGGTAGAAACACGAATATTCATTTCATAAGCTTAACAAAATTTGTAAAGTATTTAACTCAATTTCGAAAGTGTATTTCAGAGAAAAGTACAAACAATACGAATATATACAGAACATTTTAAAAAATTATTGAATATATAGTTTATTGCTTCATAATTGTTTTCTTTTTATTTTTTTTTCTTATTTATTATTTTTTCATTTTTTACAACATAATTAAAAACAAAAAACGAAAAAGTCTCCATCATAACCCTGAATTCATCTCAAAGCCCATTCCCAACTGTTGCCAATAAACCTCCTCGTCATCAATTACCTTAACAGGGTCTTTCGGTTTCTTCTGTGACGAACCCACTGCGTTGGCTTGCGACGTCGGCACCTCCGCGGGTATCGCCGCGGCCTGCTGCGGAATCGTATTGACATTCGCGCCCTCTGTCGACGTGGGTGGCGTGTGCAGTCGGTTGCTCTTCTGATCGCTGCGCGCTTGATGCGGCGCCGCGACTTCTGAGATATGCTTGATCCACAATTCCTTCTCGGCGGGCGACGTGGCCACCAGGTCATAAATCTGCGCGCCCTTCTCCGACGTGTTCACCAGGAACAGCGAGTTCTGGTCGACCGCGTTGGTCCGCACGAGTACCGTCGACACCTTTATGATCGGACTCAATATCGAATTAATGAGATTCGTGTTGATGAACTTGAGCACGTACTTCTCGTCCTGGCGTTGCAGCAAGAAGATGGTGTCATCTAGCAGCACGACGTGCAGGTCTACCAATTTGGCACGCTTTTCCACGCGCCACTGGAGCGGCCCCTCGTAGATCAATTTGCGCTTGGTAATGTCGATATTGCGGAACTCCTTGATCGTCGGGTGGTCGCACTTCTCGCTGGCCAATCGGGCGATCGTGCGCTGAATCTCGGCGAGCCGTGGGTAATCCTCGGCCTCGCGCACCGCCTGGTTCACCCGACTCAGTATCTCCTTGCTGCGCTCGAGGCTGCGGCTCACGGCGCTGCGCTCTTTATCGCTACACTCGTGCGAGTACTTGGCCAGGTTCTCAAACAGAAGCGGGTACTTGGTGAGCCTGAGCATGCCCATCAGGATATGGTCTTTAAGCTGCAGCCGTCGGCATAGAGGGTTTGCCTCGATGTCGTTCAGGAAGGAGTTCAGTTTGGGGTCTTTGCGGCGTCGATCACGCAACGCGTCCAGGGCGACCTGCTGCTTCGCGCAGTACTTCGATGCGGCTAATTCGAAAGCTTCGCCGGCCTCGCCCTCAAACATCTCCAGGAGCAATTCCCCGATGTCACCCACGCAGGGATTTTCCTTTTTCTTCTTCTTCATTACTTGATTGAAATTTGAATGAATTGTCAACATCTCATCGAGGTTGGAGAACAGTAGCTCAATTTGGTCCAGGGGAAGCAGCTGCGAGTCGAGCAGTGGCTTGTGAAACACCTGGGATAATACCTTTAGTGCTCGGACGTGGGACCGTTCCGTGTGGAAGAGTTCTGCAATGATAATGGTGGTGGTCATTTGTTGGATTAAGATTATTAATTGTAAAAGAAACCATTAGGGTAGGAAGTCTGTTTCCTTATTCTGAATAACTTATTAGAGAATGTATTTGAATAAATGTAAAGATGACAGAAGTTATTTGGATAATGTAATGGATAATGTAAATATACCTAAAAGCGGTATTTTGAAAAGCATATGAAATTGGAAATACGAGTGAATGTTGAAAATAAGATTAATATTTTCTATTATCCTTTATAGTGATTAAAGAGTATTTAAAAAAATGAAATATTTTTAAGCAGTTTTTAGTGCTTGAGAAAGTATTTATTTCCTAAACAATATTAATTAACTTTTTCATTCAATTTTTAATAATTATATCTCTTATGTATTAAAAAACTGAACTAAGAAACTAAAAGAATTAGATTGGAGATGGTGCTTTTAAATTTATATTTAGAACTGATTATTGTGTTTGTACAAACCATTAATAACTTCTTGTCTTTTCTTTTCCGAATTGCTGAGTCTGATAAGGACTTCTTCGGTAACCCCTTGACTCCATTCAGGAGGATCTGGTTCGACATCAACGTCGCTGTCCCAGGAAGACGTTGAGGTGTTTGATGCTCCAGCCGTCGCGTTGTTCGTAGAGTGCACTTGTTCCAAACTCGTGCTCGGACTATCTAAGCTGCGCGTGGATAAACTGCTATTGGAAGAACTTCCCGCAGAATTGCCAGGAAAAGTGCCTGTACTACTTGCAGCAACAGCATCGCAGTCACTGAAACCAGCCCTACAGTCAGTTATTAGTGATTTACTTCATTTTTAATTTTCAAACAATTATTCAATGTATGCATGTATATGCTTATATTAAGTACTGATTTGGTATTAATTGTTGATTGAATATCAATCAATGTGTATTGATTTAGTATTGTAAATTAATCAAAATAAATGCTTTTTATAATTTAAAGGAAAAAATCAACAAAATAAAATAAAATAGACTTACAAGTAAATTAAAATTAATATATTTCTCAGACTTATTCACTGTTCCTACATTTTTTCAGGTTATTTAGTATATATAAAAAATAAATACACATCAACTCTGACATTACTGTATATGAAGTAGGTGATAAAATTATTTATTCCTATATATAAAAATGTTATTGTACTAAAATATTTCTGAAGAAGGATAAAACAAATTTGAATTATAAAACCAATTAGAAAAGTTGAATTGGTTGCACGTTCAATAAAATGATAAATAGGAATTCTACAAATTCAATAAATGATATGCTTATATATAATGAAGTAATATGGAGAACTGCTCTGATCCATAATGGACCATTATAGAACAATTTATAATATTTTTGTCTAAAAATAAGGGTACTTTATTTATCACAATTAATAAAAGTTTCTGCAGGATTTTGTAATTTTGAAATAAAAATATTTGATAAAATTAATAATTATATTATTACATTTTGAAAAATTACATCTTTTAATAAATTAAAGAAAGTGGTAATAATTTTCTTTCGCGATAAAAATTCAATATTATTGATTTTGTAATACCTAGTTTTATGTTTAGAATACATTTTCAAACTTTATCCTTGAAAAATCAAAAGAAAGAAAAATTGTAAAGAACATATTTAAAAAATCTAGACTTTACATTTGATGTACCTATGACTCCAATTAATATTATAATAAGATTAATTTCATTTTGACTGTTTCTACATTATCAGTTCAGTATCTATTTAATATATAACTATATACTATATATATATAATATATATATATATAAACCATATCAAACCCAGTACCAGAACCAAACGCATATCACTCAGTTACATTTGATATATCACTAATTCCATAATTGATCATCCCAACTAATGATTATTTCTACGAAACGTAATCAGTTATCAACGTTTAAAAACAAATTCCAATGCAACCCATTACTCCGCTAATGAATTACTACATCGCCACGTGGGTTAATTCAATAATCATCAACGACTTGTGGTGTTCGACGCAGGAGCGAGTCAACTCGAATCATTGTCACTAATTTTCACCTTTCGGATTGGGTCAGTCGACGAATGGTGACGCTGCTGTCAATTGGTAAGCCGTCATCCAGAGTCCGAGTCGTGGACTTGGCGACGCGTTGAAGGAAAAAGTCGTCGTCAACCGAATGATCATCCAAAGGACACAAAGGATCATCCATTCGCGCAGTTATGACACTATATAAACTGTAGCTATTGATTCGAGCGTAACTCGGTCGAGCACGAGACAAACGACTTTGTTATCTTATCCATTCTTTTGGTGCCACTTTCGCAAAACTATTATCATTCATTGTATCCATCGAACCGCTGCAGATTGTTAGTCACAGCTGTTATGACTACAACAAATGAAAAAAGGCATGTAATCTGAGGGCAAGAGTTTTGGATATAATTGAAAGGCCTTCGGATGAAAAAACGTGACCAGCCATAGTTCAAAGACAATTGAATTTGATAGTAAAATTTGAGACTTATCAAAGGCAATTGTTTGTCAAACTCTAATTAAAGCGCTGTTTCGAATGGCGATGTAAAAAAGAAAAAAGAAAAAAAAAAAGAAATATTATTGTATATCGTCGTTGGGAGTGCATAACGAGGCTTATGTAAAACTGAATTGTTTGCAAGTTTGGTATTAAAATGTCGGGGTAATCTAATTTTATTGACCACGGTTGAAAACGTGACAACAAGTTCTGCTTTATCGACGTAAACCGAGCCGCTCCTTGAAATGTGTACATACATTAATGTTTTTAATCAATCAGCCAACCAAACCCTCGCGCGTGGTGGGTTGAGCCCAATACAAGCACTTATTTCATTACACCAGACTTTCTGAGATAATTGGACCCTTTTCGGGTTAAGCAAATGATCTGCTAATACACGGTAATAAAGCGGGAGTCGTTTTATAGCCATTGGGGTTATTAGTAATAAATCATTCGAAAGCAATAATAAAACCATTGAACATTAATTGTAAAATTATAATTATAAAAGGAGAAAGCTTACGGTAAACAATTTACTGTATAATATACCAAAAGTGGGATCGACTTGAAAATACAATAAAAATTACTATATTATGTATTAACATTTTCAATGTGCACAATATTATATTCAACTTACGTAGAGAATTTTAATATAAGATATAGTAATTATTATAATAGTATATCCTAATTTTGATATATTATATTATAGATTGTTAAATGTACGTTGTATCCGTGTAAATGTCATGTAATGAAGTTCAAAATCAATTCCATATACATGGAGAAAACATACTTAACAATTTACTATATAATATATCAAAAGCGTAAATGTATTAAAAATATATTAATACATTATATAATTACTTTTATTGTATTTTCAGGCATATCCTACTTTTGATATATTATATAGTAAATTGTTAGATATACGTTTTCTCCGTGCAATGTTGCATTGCTATAAACGATGATACTGAAAATTTTGAGCACTTTTTAATAAAAGTAAATGAATACAAATTTAATTATGCTGAAATGGCGAAATTTCCTTTATTTTATTTGAAACAATTTATCGTTCAATCATCAATTGTTAATGTTATATATAGAATGGAATTCGGGAAAAGCGCATTCAAAAATGTTGCATGAAAAGGGTATACAAATGAAAAATAGATTATAATTAATGGCCTCGGTGAATTGAAATTTCACAGCGTTGTTTGGCGTTCCAGTCAATATAATTCTGCAATAATTTGAATCGTTTCAAGAGCCGAATTGTCCAGGAATGTCAACAAGATTCGATGCAGTTGAATTTCAAATTTAAAGCAAAAGAATTGAAGAAGAAGAAGAAGGGAAAGAAATTATTCATTGAAGCACACACGTCACTGGATTAAAAGTGATCCATGGAATATTACTAGCTTGACATTCCACGTTGTCTTTCCTTTAGAATTCATTTTCACCGGTTTTCTTTTCTATCTCGTTCAATTTCAATATCAATGGCAGAGAAACGACGAAGAAAATAATTGATAAACCATTGAGGCGTGAAAAACGAGCGGCTTGTATTTTTGTCGTTTTTGGTCGAGCGCTGTGTCTCTGATACAAATTGTCTGGATATTTGTCTTCGATTCAAGGGCGTTCTGGTCGTGGAATATAACTTGGGTGGATCAATAAAATCGTTCATGTGTGGGTGCGCGCGCGCGCGTATGTGTGTGCGGGAGTTCTCTCCTGAGAAAGAGCACCGGTTAAACGCCAAAAGCAAACATTCGGTACACCTAGACCAATTTTATTTATGTTCTGTTTGGAGCAATAAACATCGCCCGGATTCGACGGACTTGTATTCAATGGTCGACTCCGGGTTTGAACTATTCGGTCGTTTGTTTTTTCATAAGACGCGGGTCTGGCTTTTAAAATGCCTTTAGCTTTATTTTTAAAAGTTAGCAACGACTCGCTGCCGAGGATAGCAGGCAATTAAGAATTTCGAAGTCAATGAAATAAATTTTGTGCGCGGTTTTCAACTTTGATTGGTTAATGAAATTCAGATTACTATTTAAAAATGCAATTTTCGCGACTTCAGTTAATTAAATATTGTGATTAAAGTGCACGTTGTGATTTAATGTTACATTTTTGGACCAAAGGGTTGAGAACGTTTGCAATGTTGATAAATAAAGTAATTGAAATTGTTATGATGGATCCAAACCAAATTTATAAGAAATTAATTAATCACGTCTTTATGTTTGTCAGGAAATAAGTTTGTATTAAAAAATAGTTTTACAAGTATGACAGTTATTTTTTTTATATAAAAAGTTCGTTCGTATAATGCAAATTTAATGTATGATGAGAATTCATTCCTTTTGCTCGAATATTTGATTTGTAACACTTCACGTATAATTTGACATAGAATCTTATAATTTCACTTGTTTTTAAAATAAAATTTCATATAAAACGATTTAGAAATATTTATAAATTGCAAGCATTAAAATGTAAATAATTTTAAATATTATAGCAAAGTTCGTATATTTACTTCTTATTAAATTGTTAATATATTGATTAATGTATATTAAAGTTTAAATAACGATGGATCAAGGACTAAGTATATATTCATTTTCTTAATAAAACTTAATGTAACAGAAATATAAAATTAAAACATAAAAATTGTAATGGTAGGACTGTAATGGTTCATACTAAAGATTCTAAAAATATGTTTCAATTTACGGATAATAAATCAAAAGCAAATATTGTAATTGGAACATTTAGTCGTCATTACAAAACGTATAAAATACCTTGTTTATAAATAGTTATTTTTTTCAAATTAAATTCATTATCGCTCATTTAATTTATTTGCCAAACAATCAATATTAATCCTTGATATACATAAATGCATTAATTAAAAGAATGAAATTTTTCCAATAACAATAAGACTTAAAACAATAAATCACGTTTAAAAGTAAACCAATGCCTTTTGAATAAACCTTTCCGTTTTCAAATATTTATTTAACAGACAATTTACTATCCTAAATGATACTTAAATTAATCCAAAAATTGTAACAATAAATATAAAAATGCTTCTTTAAACAATAAAAAAAATAATCAAATAAAAACTTGCTCTTCAAATCATTCCAATAAAAATCACAAAACTGCCCGATCCATACTCAAGCAAAAGAACAAACTTTCAGAGGTGCAATATTTGGTTAATAAATTGATCGTCGGTAAAACATTTCTTTCTCTATAAAAATACAACAAAATAAAAAAAGAAAAAAAAAAAATATATATATATATAGAAATTAAAAACAAAACTCTTGGTACCAACGAAACGTCAACCTTCGGTCAAATCAAAAGATATCTTTTAATTCATCTTCGAAAATATTAATAGAACCGTTTCATCGGGCAAAAAAGTGTTTCGCGTATAAATAAATGCAAACAACCCGCAGAAGGCACCTCTGAAAATTGTCCGCTAAAATACAAAGAAACGAATCCCTGTCATTGTCAATCGATATTTTTTATTTTTCATTGTGTGCGCGCGCGTCTGTATGTGACAGTGATAAATTCTTTAATGTCAACTTCCTTAATCGACAAAGTATACACTTATGCACTCGCATCACACACATATGCATATATATATATAAATACATAATATATGCACACATATATAATATATATATATACACATACACTCACGCACGCATTACTGGCACATACGTGGACGCGATCGGGGAAGCGAGTTGACATTAGGGAATTTGTCACGGTCCCACATACGCGAATTTATATAACTGGTCACGAATGGATCCGAGGAGGAGGATTTTGACAGAACGCTGCTCACGTATGCGGCTACGCGGGCGATCGGACGCGGGATCAAAACCAAGACGGAAGAGATTGGCGCGGCATAAAAAGAGCGCGGATCTGATGCCCGGACCCGGACGTTCAACCGGACGCGCGTGAATCAGACGCAAAAGTTTGACCGCGCGTTCGCGCACCAACGGAATTGAACGTTTAACGTCACACTGAACCGAACCAAGCTATACCTTTAAAAGTCATTCGTACGGATTGCGAGTCTGCGCGTTCAATCTCACGTGTGCACGCTCGCGACGTCAAAGGAGAAATCAACGTGTTTTGCCAAAAAATTGCGAAGCTCGTTTGCGTCGGAGCGACGGGCGCGGGCCGTCAACGGCGATCCGTCGACGACCAAGCGCGCCACCCGGGGCAACTTTTTTTTTTGTTTTTTTTTTCTCCTTTCTCTGTCAATTGATGCGAGCGCGACGTTACGAGGACGGCCGATCGTCTGCCGATGCGTTTTGAATGGAACACGCTCGACGCGTGTATTGACTTTTGAAATTGCACCGAGAATAAATCTAAATATAGGGCGGCACTATCGTGAATTTGAGTTGTAAATTTATCTTTGCTGTGCCGCCTGTTACAGTAATGAAGTGCAGAAAAAGCACGCATACAGGGTGACCAATTTTTTTATTCGGATGTCAAGTTTGTTGCTGCGTATCAGATGTACATATAGTTAGTTACCGGATGGTTTCAAGATCGTTGCGAGTTGATGAATTAGGCGTGATTACCGTTTAAGGTTTAAAAATCTGTAAACAAAATGGAATTGCGTGAAATTATTGATTGCAAGCGAAAGACAGAATCCGAGACGTACTGGGATTGACATAAAAGTATATGCATGTATAATATATATGGAGCCGTTTGGAGTCGTAATTTGTTTAATAAGTTTCTAGCGATGTCAATGCAGTTTCTTGTTTTAGAATCATTTGTCGTTGATTTAATTGTGAAATCAATCAACGATACTTTTTACATACGTTCACTCTGTACACTGATAAAATGTATTTCTGTTTTCAGCAACGACTAAACGAGTCTGTTTGGCAGGTAAAAAGCTCGCGTGAACTGTAAATAAATTTGTGTTTATTAATTGAATGAGATTGAAAATTCGAAGACTTACTTTGTTTTCGACAGACTCGGATCACTGGTTTTGCGCTTTTCACGTATTTGTCGCTGTAACACGAAATAACGAATTGTAAAGTCATTCTGTGATTAATTATTCGACAAAAAAATGTCCTACAATTCGGACCGTTTTCCCCACAATTATAATAGACAAAGTAATTAATTTATTACCTTATGGTGTATCCTCTCTTTATAACTTTCAGATCGGTTTATGCTAGATGTCTTTGGTTTGTTAGAAAGATTTTGTTGTACCCTAAACAAAACAATGAAATTGGCACATTTTAAACGTCAAAATCAGATAAATCCTGTAGAGATGCATACAGCGTGATTATTTAAGTCTTATTAAATATTTGCATGCATTTAATAAAAATAAATTAAATAAAATATATATAAAAAACAATTAAACGTTAATATTAAATTTCGTATATTTAATGTCAGCTAAGATTATAATGTATTGATTGATAAATTAATATTGTCCCAATAGAAAGATTCTTGCAATTCATAAAAGTAATTATAACTCACATTTCTGAAATATCCTCCCTTGAAGAAGGAACGTCCATACTGTCAGCGCGATCAGTCGCTCCGCCGAATGCTGAAACACGTGACCTATCGCCAATACCACCACTACTATTACGAGAGTTACCAGTCGATGAACTTCCTCCGCGATGATGATGATGAAAGTTTTCCCCTAAAGCAATTTTCAATGACATTATGTACTTCAAATTCAACCAGAATCATTGTCAGACAAGTACTTGTCGCTCGAATGAAATTTTAAAGAAATCAATCAAATTTTAAAGAACCAAAAATATGTTGTCTTTATTCATAAAGTGATGTATAAATTTTTGTTATATATTTAATTAATTAATTAATATTTGATTAATAAAAAAAAAATTAATCGAATAAAAAAATTATATTATTATAATTATATTATTATATTCTAAAAAATTCATTATTTAAGAATAACAAAACATAAATATTCATTAATGATAATAATTTAATTTATAATTCATTAATGTAATTAATACTAAAATTAAATTCCAAAATTAAAATAATACAATCCAAATATAACAACAAAACAAAATGTAAAATTTTGTCTTGGCTTGAATGATGCTGTTAAGTAAGAATAACATTAATTTTTATATTAACTATCAATTAATTATCCAAGTGGATTCTCTGATGTATAATTTTAGAAGAAATAAATACAAAAACGTAATTTACGAGCAATTAATACGAGTTAAAAATTTCTTCTTCAACAAATTGAGCTAAACAATACACATGCAGAAACATACACACACAGACACACACTGACACATATTCACGAAAACTTCAACAAAATTCATTTAATGGATCGAGTTCAACATTTTGAAGTCGATTCTATTTAACCACAAAAGCAGCATCCAAATCAATTAATAGCCCACAAAAAAAGTTTAGTGTTTATTCAGATAAATAAAAATTAGTTCGTTTCAGAAAATAGAAGACTTAATAATTGTACCTGCTTAAAGGTAATCGAAAACGGAGCTCATACATGTCAGCCATTCACACAAACCAAGCACGATAATTAATATACGCGAACGTCGTACGCAGATAGCTCAAAATAAACTGTATGAAATTGATTAAAGTATGTCGAACCAACATGTATTTAACATAAAAAGTATGTGATATCATGTGAAGAGTTAAGCCGTATTTATTTAGATTAAATTTCCATCGCGCATCTATCTGTGCGTAATCTGAATGTAAGATACTTGTAAATGCAAGCAAAACTAATCGTGAATTGGCAGTGGACCAAAAATTTTCTGACAGTCAGCTCATGATATGTGTATTCGTGTCCAAAACACGTAAACATTGGCTGACAAAATGATGTGGTTTTCATATAACAGTAATAACTGGCGCACATTACTATTATATCAGAGTATGTAGACCGTTTCAGTGAAACATAACTTTTTCAAACAAATCTTTAAAATTAACATTTATTTAATTATCAATAATTGTATCACATTTTAAATTATACATAAATGAACTTCCTTAGAGACAAATAATTAATCGTTCTAACAGATTTGCTATAGTCAATACTTGATTTATCACTTTATTTGAATAATTTATATGAATAATATAAATTAATATACAAACATGATTAATAAGGGAGATATTAGGTATGATACTGAACATCATTTTGGGATCTAAACTATTTCATAACTTTATTAATTGATTTATTTTTTAATGCGGCCCCAACAAACGATTAATAGCAGTTAAAAATAAGAGTTAATTTTTTAAAGTTTTAAACAATTATGATTTTTATTCAGCTGTGATTTGTTTGAAATATATATATATATAAGCAGTGATAATTAAATATTAAACAAAGTGAAATATTTTTGGAAATATATGAATAATTCTAAATGAAGTAGATGCTTGCCAAATGAAATATATCATGGTTCAAATCCTTATCTGATGGTAATGAAATTGCAAATGAATGCATTTATAAATGATTTTTGACCTTTTTATAAGAATCCATTTTTAGATGCTATTAATGTTATGACCCTTATTGGCAAAAAAATCTTTTAAGAGCTATTAATATTTAGATATTTAGAAGTTTAGACTTCTGAGAATATTTAAATTATTAGACTTGATAGAATTTTGATTTCTAACTATCATAATTAAGAATAGTATGTTTATTATGTCTTATAATATTTTATAGTAAAAGTTTAATAACTAAATTTCATGCAAGATAATAGTAATTTAGAACTGAATAAAAAAATATAATTCTGTAAAACCAAATACTAAATTTTTACATTTTTAGCATAAATTAAATTTGGTTTTTTATATTATACAGTTTTTTATTATTATGATTATTTTCACTAAAATCTGCATGCAAATTAAATTATTATATAAACTGACAAATATAAAATTTAATATTTCAAAGTTAATTTAATACATCCATCAAATCAAATAATTAAATTAATTGAATAATACGTAAAATTTAAAAACAAAATATAAATAAGATTACAAAATAATGTAAAATTTTACCATTTTCTCCATCGGTTAAATATACCCCTTCTTCTTCTTCTCGTTTCATTCGCTCGACTGAAATTTAATAAGTACAACGTTTTATACATAAAATTTTATATCCAATATTTGATTTGATTATAATTATATGCAAAATATAATTTAAAACCTATTATAGAAATTTGTTTTAACATAATATATAAAGGGAATATTAAAATGATGGTAAAATAAAATACTTATTTTTTATTATATTTTATATATTTTTTATTTAATTAAATATTTATATTATTTTTTTTTTTTTTTTTTTTTTTTTTATTTGTTTCTAAAACATATATTTTAAATATTTATTAAATTATTTTAATTTAAAATATTTTTATTTTAAATTATTAAAATTATAAAAATAATAAAAAAAAATCATTTTATGATTAATTTAAAAAGTTAAAGAATTAATAATTATTTAATGTATTTTTATATTTAAAGTTGATTGAATATAGAAAATATTTAATTT
>JABFQC010003276.1:0-14399 GCA_022817085.1 Psilanteris sp. ZL-2020
TTGTATTCTATTGTCGAAGAGTAGTATGTTCGTATTGAGTGATTTTTTGTGTGTATTTATTTTCGTTTTTTTTTTTTTTTTTTGTGTTAATTTTTTTTTTTTTTTTTTTTTTGTTATTTTTTTTTTTTTTTTTTTTTTTTTTTTTTTTTTTTTTTTTTTTTTAATAATGCAGATATTTATATTTAATCAGCGTCGCGCTGATGCAATAATTCGCCGACAAAAATAGCGCGATGCATTTGATGTCACGTTTATGTCAGTGAATGACATTCTAACCCAGATACTGTTGTCGCGCTTCAAAATTGATTTCCATCGATGTTCTCGAACGCGCCGTTGCGTGGGCGGTTTCGCGGACGAACGCGCGTTCCGCCAGCTCCGACAATAAAGCGCGTTTTGGCGGCAAATTGACGCGCGTCCGTCGGGCCTCGTTTTGGCACGACATCAAGTCGATTTCGGTGACCGATCGTTCGGTCCGAATCGGGTTCGATCGGCGGTTCGAAACGACTCCCTCGTGTCGTTGCGGTTTGTTTATCCTCTCAAGGTCGCGATTGCGCGCGTTAAACGTGAGCACCTCCCCGGGTTACCTAATACAATAGTTCTCGCTGTTAGTCGCAGTAAACGCGGCGAGGAGTGTTTAATGCCGGGGAACGGTCATTTCCTGAAGATCAAAATGATTATTTAATTCGAAACGACTGCGTTTTCCGCGGACTAATTAGGTTACGGGTTTCAAGGATAACCAGGTTCGCTCCGGACTCGACGATCGACGACAAACCGATCAACGATCGCCGATAAACGATGCCGCGAAAGCAAACACCCCCAAACGGCCCTTCGTAACGTTCGATTTTTATTTTGCCGATTTTGACAGCCGTGCGCGTATGTCCGAAGACTGCCAATTATAACTCGAACCCGAGCTCGGCTGTTTACAAACAGCCGCCTGCGAGCGAATCCGAATGCTCCGAGCGCGAACAGACATTGGACCGGGCGCGAGTTGCGCGAGTCCGCGCCAGTGCATTAAGCAGTGACACTTTCTGTCGACGCAACGATCGAGTTGTCGCGTGACGCGTGCGGCGCGCCACGCGTCATCGCGAAGACGAGCTCGGAATTCTCGAGTCGGTCGGCGGCGATCGCGGCTCCGAGTCACGCCCGTGCTCGCCGATACGCCGCGACGTAGGTGGAAAACGTGCGCGCTCGTGTAATCGCAAGCGCGCGCGTGCAATTACGCATTCGCGTTGCTCGATCGTCCGCGCGCGCGCACACACGATTATGGGTCACCTGCGATACGACAATCCATTGCAAATTGACCCACCGTGTGAATGCGCGTACGTAACTTCGTGCATACATAACCTACAGTTGCTTGTCGGCAAGGTGGACTTTGTATATGACGGAAGTCCGACGATTAAAAGTAATTGGCTTGGTTGGCGTTTTGTTTTCGGCATTATTTTGTTTTCTCCTGTTCTTTTCTGTATTCGTAACCATATCCTCGTTGAGTCAAACATTTCACCATAATTCCTTCTTTGCTTTAGTGACTTTCGTTCGACATGAAATTTCGATTTATACACAAATCGACGCGTTTGACCTTTGAAGAAACAAAACAAACAAACGAAAATATTGTATACGGGAGGGTGTTTATGTTTGTTTGCTAAAGGTTAAGTAGAGTAAATAAAGGTATTATTTACAAACAATGCGAATTCAGGGAATGCAATTTCACGAATAACAATTTATTCGCGTTGAATCGCCATCGACAAAAAAGACCTTTTCGCGTTCAGAGAATCGTCAAGTGTCAGCGCATGCGCCCGACGTCGACATCTTACGCGCTTCATTTGCGATATCGGCGACGTCATAAAATCATACCTGGCCTACATTTTTTCTTTCTTTATTTATTTTTTTTTTCAATTATTATTATACGAATCCCGTACGGTATCGGCCGTAGATTCTCGCCCGCACATCTCGCGCAAAGTGACGCACGTGACGAATTTATCGTTGTAGCATTGAGCCGCAACCTTCGCAGTGAAATCTGCCGCCGATTTTCACTTCGCCACGCGAGCCCGCGACCACTTTCGTCGGCGCGCCGCGCGTTGCGCAATCGCTCCTTCGTGCCCGCGCAAACGAAATTTCCCTTTCGATGCGGGACCGCGAAACAATGGCGATTATGATTACGATTATGATCGCGAACGAAACGAAGGCCGATGAACGTGCATTAGCAAATCATCGTGCCGCAATTAGCGCGCGTTTATATTGTCTCGTTCTGAAAAATAAAAAGTACGCATGGCGTTTTTTTCCACGAGATAAGTGTTAACACGGTGGCGATCGAAATGGGATAATAAACGTCGGATACAAGTTTTACGCGATCGTTTATATTTGAAATTATAATTGCAGTTATATACATATACATATATACCTACATTATGTACCCAATTTTGACTGGTTATGCAATCATTACATCTAATTAACCGAATTAACATAACGTTTTATGACTTCGAATTTCTCGGTGAATTTTTTTTCTGCTTTTTTTTTT
This sequence comes from Psilanteris sp. ZL-2020, assembly GCA_022817085.1. Taxonomy (NCBI): domain Eukaryota; kingdom Metazoa; phylum Arthropoda; class Insecta; order Hymenoptera; family Scelionidae; genus Psilanteris; species Psilanteris sp. ZL-2020. Next base: position 2,513 of record JABFQC010003276.1, read on the forward strand.
TCGTATAAATAATAATTAATTTACCATCCGGTTGATTGTTATCTATATTTGGTGAGACACTGCCTTGGCGTTTTTGCGACTTTTTGCAATTCAAAGAGCACATTTTCGCTGTCCTTTTTTACCGCTTTATTATAGCAAGCAAAAAATGATTGTTCTTCCGATACGATCGCCGCTTACGAAGAAAACCGTAATTTGCGTTATTACGTTTTCAATTGGTCGCATTATAATTGGATCTATTTGGTTGGCAATCTTCGTAATGTGTCCAACGCTGCGCGAATTCGAGCACCTTCGTGGTGAAAATGGGAATTGAACGTTACGTCGAGTACTTCGCTATTAAAGTATTATATGAGAAAACACAATGATACGTACTTGACCTAAATAGTACTATATTGTTTATGAAATATTCATAGTTATATTATTATACAGTTAAAATGTTCTTCGCTTACGAAACATTTCGATTTAAATAGTTCGCGTTCGATTTTCGTTAATGCGATCTCGCGCGCGCGAAAACATGCATTCCAATTTCCGAAAGTCCCGAATCTATCTGGAAAGTGGTTTTCCATTTCTGAATCAAAGTCATAATCCGACGAAACGGGCCCGGTTTTACATAAGAATAATTGTCGCGAGCGTCGTTGTAACGCGCGCGCGCACGATCGTCCGCTTTGGTTCGTAAATTTCGGTTGATTAAATCGGAACAAAAACGGTCGGAAAAAGTGCGAGAGCGCGTTAATTCGGCCGAAAAGCGCACGCCAACACCCGACCGAACTCGACAGCGTTGCAATCGGCAACGCGTTCGGCATTATTTCACGACTCGCGTTGCGCAACGCGTGCGCGCCGGCCCAAAATCGCGCCCGCTCGGATCGTTCGTTGAACACAAAAATACTCGTCATTCCGATACGGCGTTACGAAAGCGCGCTCCAGTCCGAAACCGACCTGACTCAACGTGTACGTTTACGATCGCGACGATTATCGCGTAAACTTCGATCGGTATTTTTAAACCGGCGAACCTTCCGCTCGCGAGCGCCTCGAAAATAGTCGCGGTCTTTGTTTTTCTCGCCCCGCTTTCCTTGTCTATTTCTGTGCCCGCCGCCCCCCTCGATCGCTTCCGATATTTTTTCCCGACCAGGCGATGCGCGGCGCGCGCGCGCCATTCAACGCCACCGAATCGTCGCCGAGCGCGCCGCGTTGTCGCAATCAAGCGAAAAAAGACAAGCGTCTCGAGAACGAAATACGCGCGGCGCGCGTACGCTCGCTCTCCGTCGCGCGCCGATAAGTGTGTCAAGGGCAGCGCCGGCAGGGCAGCGGTCCGTGACGAGCCAAAATGAAACGGGATGAGACGCGACCGCGCGCGTCTGTCTTCGCATCCGAATGCAGCCGAACCAAGCCGCGAAAAGTGAATCCACGCGGGCAGCTTGCGCGCGCACACGTCGAGCGTTTTGTTCAAATATGACCACGCGCTTGGATCTCGATTGATGGTCGATGATAAAACGACGACCGTTTGATCGGTTTCCAGACGGACCTTAAATTTAACAGTTTCGACGTTGTTTAAAGCGGTATTTGCTAAGACCGATTAACATAGCGGTAATGTCAAACAAAAATTATATATATATATATATATTGAAATTATATTAAAATTTGCATACGATGATCGTTTCAAAGGATCGACCAGTTATCGACAATGAAATTCAAACGATTATCTATTGCCCACGTGACAATTAAATGGCGATTAGCGTCGGGGCGACGCTGCGCGCAGTTTCGTTACGTAAACAATCGAAAGGAATCGAGAAATGCAGTCTCGGCGCACACCGTAAACCAATTACTTTTCATTTTGATCGTCGGAGTATAGTCCCAACCCAAAAACCTACTTCATTCGTCGGTCCTTACGGCGCGTTACGTAACTCGCGCGGCCAAAAAATTCCGTGACACACTTCGTCGGCTCGAAAAACGGCACGACGGAATTGTAAAAAGAACATATCGCAACGCATTCGAAACCGCCGTTCCATTAATACCGCGCAGCCGGCCGATTCGGATAGTCAAAATGCCCGATTTCTTGTACTCGAGGATCGGCGACATTCTTGCCGAATCTTTCTTTCGATTCAACCGACAACCACGGGCGCCGATTAAACGAGCCGGTTTGGTTCGAAGATGGCGTTTCTATTGGCCAATTGTTCGGGGGATCGAATTGCAGCTTTGGCATTTTTTGTACAGTTTTCAGGTGTCGAAGCAAAAAAGTGGAATTCATTTCTTGGTTGATATAACGTCAGACCAAAAAAATATAGGAAACAACTTGGTTAACGAAATGGGTTTTTTCAGAAGCGCGATGAGTAAACTAAACGCGATATCATGGAGGTGTACTATTTCGGGTAGAGAGGATGTTTGATTATTTTAAATCAATGAAGATTGCGAATGACAAAACTAAGCAAAAGAGAAATATTTGCTTGCACAACGCGTAGAAGAGTTTTTAGACTTGAAAAGTATTTCGTTAGTTTAACCGATTTTTATTCAGTTACTTAGAAAAAAAACTTTTCGAGTTATTACAACTATTTCAGCTGTTATTTTTCTATGATGAAATTTCATTGCACGAAAAAAATGTTTATTTATTATACAAGTATCAATATTTAAATTCTACTCCTTCTGTTCTTATGTTAGATGATGATCAAATACTCGTAATGCTGAGTTGCAATAGACTGATTGGCGTTTATTTTAAAGTGAAATATTCGATTCGGTATATTTTTAATTTTTACCCAGAAAAACCGTGTGAATGTGTTTTCATAATTATCTGTAATATACGAAAACGTGAGTCAATAAGTTCTAATCTCTGAAGTTGTTGAAATGGAATTTTCAATTTTGATCTTTCGAAAAAACATTGCGAGTAACGCAACTTCGTTTGGAAAGCGTGTCAAAATAAGGTATCAAAATATTAATAACGACACCACTAATATCCAATACGTTAACCGCAATATTGGTTTGCAAATTCAATGTTGACTTCAAATCAAAAGTAGGATATACTTGAAAATACTATAAAAATTACTATATAATGTATTAAACTTTTGAATGCGCACAATATTATATTCAACTTATGTAGACATTTTTAATATATTATATAGTAAAATGTTAATATGTTTTCTCTGTGCAGACTTACGATGACGCTAATAATTTTCTTATCGAGCAAAATAATTTATACCTATCACTGGCTAGTGATAGTAAATACAACGTCACGGTCAAATTCGAAACAAAAAGGATAAATAAAAATCCCCCGCATGACGATTACCAACTATGTAAAAATAAATAAGACAGTCTAAAATGATTCATCCGAATCACAATTCCGTTCGCGTTTTCCGCAAACGCAATTACCGCGCGCCAAATATCGGAACCGATGAATGTGAAAAATCCGAATAAAAAGGCAGAAACGAAACGTATCCCAAAGCCGTGTCGTAACGCTGATTATTTGTCAATTCGACGGAACCGGTATGAACGCGACAAAAAAAAAAAAGCATAACTGGAATCCATGTGCGAACCTCAAAGTCTCGACCATACAAAGTGCATAACGCCGTGGTCCGCGCATAAAACCCAAGCCGCAAAGTGGCCCAGAAGTTGCGCGAGCGAGCGCAGATCGGGACAAAGGGGGGCAATTAAAAGCCGGAGAAAAGTGCGGCCGGTTGTTTCGACGCGGTCCGATAACAAGCGCGCGAAGATAATCGGGCTCGAAGGGCACGCGTTGCGAAAACGAGCGCGTCCCTTTCTGCGCGCGACTTTCGTCGATGCGTCGCCCGTCGGCGTGAAAGGCTCTTTACGTAAGCCGCTCGGTTTCTCCTAATGTCGAAAACCAAAGAAAATCGTCCGCGGTAACAAATTTTTTTTTACTCGGCTTTTTTTTCCTCTCCGCGCGTGCGCGAGTTTTGCAACGACGCCAAAGTAGATCGGAGTATCGGGCTCAAGGTCCCGAAACATAACGCTTTAATGTAAAAAAAGTAACAAGGATTCGCGGCGAGACAAAGACGCCGCGATTGGCGGCGCGCGCGTTGCGAAAATCAAATTTCGATCGCGCTCGCTTTGTCTGCGTTTCGCGGCGCCGCTCCTTCTCGGCTCTTTCGCCTTCCTTTTTCCTTCCCTCTTTTTTCTCGCTCCGCCGCAATGAATGAACAAACGAATTGCGCGCTCTCTCGCCGTTAGGAAGTGGGTCACAGTTTGAATTGGTAAATCGTTAGTATTTATAATGTACACGTAATACGTAGTAATGTGTGCGTAATACTTAAAATTCGATTATATAATCCGAACGGACGCAACGTTTCGGAGAAACGACTTTGGTCCGGGACTCCCGAGCTTTCGAGCCTCGGCGTTTCTTTTGCTCGCCGTTTTGCTTCTCTCTCTCTGTCCCTTTCGCGGGGGTTTCTCGCCGTTTCCTTTCCTGTCTTCGTTCTCGCTTTAATACTCCGACCTCGCGGCCGTTAATTAATCCTCGTAATTTCGGCGAACCAACCTGGAAAGGGAAATGTGCCGATTCGGCGTTGCCCAATCCGCGCCATGTAACGCTTCTAATGTTATTTCATATTCTTCCAGCGAGCCGAAATTTCAACGACAATTTCACGGCGCTTAAAATCCGCACTTTCTAATTCCGTGAGTCAGATGTGGCACAATTCTTAATTCGCGGCCGACCGAGTGATCGATCGCTCAAACGACGATCTTCGAATCCTTATCTAAGACCGACGGCTTTCGTTTTCTGCGTGCGCGAGTGCCCCCCTCGAGTCGCGCGAAACCGCACGCGGCTAATCCGACGTCCGGATCGTTTGGCAATCGCGTTAATCGAATTTCAGTTCCGTCGTTGGAATTGTTTCTCGTACAGAGCCGACTTCGGAACGGTCCGTAAAAAGGTCGGTGACAAATAGATAAAAGAAAAACAGATGTATGGAATTTTAGGCACGAAAAAAAATGACAAAAATATATGTATATATATCCGAAGTTATATTTAGAGAAAGATCGCTGCGAATCGGTAACTGACCAGCCGCACAAATAGTTCGAGGCGAGACCAAATTCGATCGTGAAAACGAACCAGATGCGTTCAGTCATCTCGAAATAATCCGCCGAGTTGATGGGAATTTCGCGATGCGGCGGATTAGCGCGGGATAAGAATGTGTGTCTAGTTTAGTGGGCAAGTAGGTCGCGAGGGAAACCGACGGTTGGTTACGCAATGCCAGCTCCAGCGTTATACAACTATTGGCTTACCGGATTAACAAGTAGGCTCTGAGTGAAAACGAAAGCCGCGCGAGCGAACGCGCCGATTACCCACACCACGAACGCGCCGGCTCGCCAAGATCCGATTTCGATTTCATCTTAACACAATTATTCGCGTTTCTCAACGCGACGCAAAAAGGAAACGCTGCCTTCGAATCCGAACGACCGCGGAGTTAAAAAAGACGCAACTTTTTTGTTCGACGCTTAATCGCGGCGCAATTTTGTTACGGCTTTTCTTCATTTTCACCCGGTTTTTTTTTTGCACGTTTTTCCCGCTTGCAGCGATGATAATTTGCAGAAACCATAATAATTTTAATTTTGCGCGCGATTCGTCGAACTCGGCCTACGGAATGGTTGCAGCGAAATTATCGGTTATTTTATTATGTGAAACAACAATTTGGACCGAGAAACAGCTGAATTTGTAATTTTCCGGATCGAAAGGAGGAAAATGTCAGTGGCTAATTGCACGCGGAATGACTGTATTTGTCAGCGGCAATTCGCAATACGATACGTTCTTCTAATGTTCGTTTATTCGAAATAGTTGCGCTCGCAAATGCCATTGAAATATCACACAGTGGTGCGAAGCCAACGCGGTTTCGTGGCCGCGGCACGTGGGAAAACGCGAAAAATGGTTTTTCGCTGTTTCGAAGCGTTTTGCAAGAAATAATCGCACGAAGCGATTTCGAATTTGTATTCACGCGCGCGCGCGCACACACACACTCGGATTAGCGCGCGCGTGTTATAATATTGCTTTGTTGGAAACTTGTTTAACGGACGCATTCGAATATGATGTAACGTAATGTTATACTTCGCGATGACAGACCAAATGGAGCAATTTTGCTTCATTCAACAAAAATCCTTTGTGCTTCGGACGTAGAATAATTTCTATCAAATGAACTCGGCGTTGTGTAAATAGTCATAAAAATGTTTATTCTTCTTTTTCAAACGGCATGCTTAATGCGCCATTAATTAATCAATGTTGCAATGAAAAGGGGCAAACGAAACGGAGAACCGAATCATTTTCCAAAGTTATGTTAAAAATTAAAATTATAAATAACTAATGAATCAGCGTACATTGGTACGAAAATAAACAAGCAGCAGAATCCACGGAAAAATTGTTCCGTTTCAAAACGCTTCCGACGAAAAACAAACGCAAAAGTTGTTATTATTATTTATTTTCGTATTTTACTCCGCGCGGAGTTGTTTCGATGTAAATAAATAAATCGCGGCGCAAAGAAACTTAAAACAATTATTGGTTTGGCGTTGTGAACGCTCCAAGGTCAACTCGAATAATAACAATAAAAACACGACGAGTTCCTTTTAAACGCAAACGTTAGTGTCCGATTTCGTTAAAACGATCGAACGTCTTCAGAGCTTTGGTCGATCGCGCTTGCGCTGAACTGCAAACCCCCATGATGCGCGGACAATCGTTCGCATAATTGACAGTGAGATTTCGGCCTTGTTTGCTGCGTCTTTTTTCTCGAGATGCGTTCAAGGCGCGCTTCTTGTTCGCCTTGTGCCAGTCTCGCGGGTCGACATGTACGCATACGGGACAGAAAAAGAAGACGCGAATGAAAAAATGAAAAGGAAAAAGAACGAGAACAGAGCGAAATAAAAACGCGCGCATTATCATTCCCCCTGCCGGTTTTTGCAATCGCAACAATTACGAAAATGTGTTAAAAAAATGGTCAGTATCGGTCGCAAAGCCACTCGCTGATCCTTCCATCGCCGCTTTCTGCAAGCAACGTCCAATTTCCAATCGCAATTTCTGCCACTTTCTTGGATCCGAACGCGTTTGAATAATCCAACTCTATAACCTTGAACGTTTCAATCAACTTTTAAATAACATAAACTATTTTACTCCCCCCTCCCTCTCTCCATCAAGTTTATATAATTATTATTTACAAAATAAATTATTTACGACCGTTCTAATAATTTTATTGCACCTTTTATTACGCGTACGCGTTTGTACACTTTTATACACGCGCGCGCGTGCGCACCGATCCAACTGTTAAATTTTTTGTACGCAACAACAGTTGTATCCATATTAATTACACAATAAAATGAATTTCATCGATCTTTTTCATTGCGTCGACGCAATCCGTCGGGCCAAAAAAAAAATTACACAAACGGCCACATAACAGCCAATAATTGAGTTGCATCAACCAAATCGAGTTATCTCGACCTGCCTCAATCCGCTCTTCCCTGCGTCCGTCCTTTTTCTCGCCTCCGCGCGGTCGCCGCTGGCCGTTGCGGGCCCTTAATTCCCGCGGCCCCGACAGCCGGAGAGCGCGCGCGCCACGCGGGACTTGCGAAATCGCTCTCCCGATATCGAGGTACGGATTGTTACGTAACCCGTCGTCATGAATTTGTCGCGAAATCGATGATGCTCTCGGGTGCGCGATAAAGTCGGCTGTTGTTGATTGCGTAGCGAATTTCGTCCCGATAAGTCGCGGGAAAAAGAATTCGAATCGCGCGGAAAAGTATTCGCCGGAGCGCCGCGCGAGGGGAGGGGGAGCGCGCGCGCCCGCTCGGGAGGGGAGGGAAGCGCAAACGAGGAGGAAAGTGTTACGATCGAATGGGGACAAAGTCGAGTCTTAAGTGGGCCAGGTTTACTCGGTAAGTGTGTCAGTACTATTGATCGTCGTCTCGCGTAGCCCCCTCCCCCCTCCGACCAACGACGAGGATGTACACGTGGGTATAAATTAACCCCGACGCGCGCGTGCAAAAGGACAACCCTTTCGGAATGTTTTCGACGTCAATTCATAATCGACCGGGTATTCGCGCCTTCTGTTTCCACGACTTTATCCACCGAATTTCGTACGAAATAATTCGCCCCGAAACCGGGGATCTAACCAATCTATGGTGTCTGACGAGAAACAATGAATAGGCTACGTCACGTGTCCGCGAGCATAACAATCGAATGGTGGTGCATTTCACCTTTGCACTTTGATCAAAATTAACAAACTTAACGTTTTTGATAATTATAACGCGACCTCGAAAAACGCACCACAAATAGACAGTTTACTATACTTTATGGTAAAATTGATATAAGCGATGTATATTTGGGCGGACCAAGATATATCCATGATCGATGCGGTCATTAGTAGATTTAAAAAAATAATACAATTTTAAAAAAATGAATCATTATTACCGAAACCGATAATATAAAATAAAATAAATTTTATTTATTTAAAAAGAAGATTCATTGTCATTTGGTACGATAATTAAAACCAGCATTTGGGTTTATAGCAACAAAGGACAACAACATAAACACAAAACGTCAATAATGTTAGAACGGCTAGGTCGTTTTGACTTTGTTTACATATTATCTGACTGTTGTACATCCCGCGACCTTTGTCTGTGCTTTTCGTGTTTGTTGTTGTTATACCAAAACATCGTCGACTACTTTCGCTAAATTAAATATAGCGTTCAAATATGATTATTATTCAAAACACATCGAACATTTACGTTATGTACGTCGGCGCGTTGCAAAACCGTAAGCAGAACTTCGGTTTAAGGTATTCGCGATGCGCATTAAACGCTTAACAATTTGATATTACTTTCATTTATATCGCATTCACACAGATAGGATGGTTCTCCGCAAAAACGAAGTCGATCTTATCGTATGCGATATAATAATTCGACTATAATATTTCTACCCACGCAATTCGTCTATCTCTTTCTTTCATCAGTCACACTCAGTGCAGCGTGTTTCACTCTCACGGGTATTTTATACCCGACCGTGCGTTCTAGGGCTAACTCTATTATTGTTTCCCGTAAATTATTTCCTTGCGTTACAAGCCGAGGGTCGGACATAACGCCGGTTGATTTAATTCAGGACGATTATTTTCAGACACTTCTTTCCATTTTCTTCGCCAATCGCCATTATTTATAAGCTGCGGAATTACGAAAACGCCGCTATGATTTTTCATTAACCTTATATACAGGGCTGCAGTCTTCGTAATGCCTTCTCAATCATCAATTGTAATATTTGTTGGACGAAATTAAACGCAACGCGTCGCGGAACGATTACAATTCGCGGAATATAAAAAAACGTAAATAAAGCGTACGTATATGAACCGTAGAAATACCTTTCGAAATCAATTTCGTCGTAATCGCGGATTCCAATAATCTCGCAATACTGTTTGTTTTCACTAAATCGGCGAAAAAAAATGGTAAAGAAACAAAGCAAAACGGGGCTTTCGCGAAGATAAATTCGCAAACAAACATTTGGCTTATCTAAAATTAGAGTCAAGTTTTGAAAGTTTTTTTTCTCTCTTTTGAGACAAGATCAACTTTAATTAAGATACCGCTGGGATAAAAGCGGAGGGTATGTAAAGTAGTCGGATTCGGGATACCAGGTCTATTAATAGGCGACGGTTTTATATAGAATGTCGGGGAGCAGTTCGATGATCCGCGTGCGAACCGAAGTTTGGCAGCGATTTTGATATTTGTTTGACGTACGCGAATAGCTGGCGTCGCGCTTCAATTAATCATTTTTGTTTCGATTCTTTTGTTCACCGATTCTCTTATTGAAATCCACTTTACTTAATATCAATTATTATTGTCGATAATTTCTGACAGGTAAATGTTGAAAATTAAATGAATAAAAAAAAACAAAATAAAACAATCGTGTTAATATATATATATATATATATATATATATATATACATTTAATTGAAAGAATTATTTAAAAACCAATTAACTATTTCTAAACGCATATCACTTTGTTTTAATTTGCACCTGCGGTATTCCAAAACGCAAATATTTTATATTTTACATTTTAATTTTTTATAATTAAGCGCAAGTGATATATAATTATTGCATCATAACTTTTTGAAAGCATTTAAGAATACACGCAAACCTCGTTCTTTTTATAAAATCTCAATAAGCATGAGTCCGTAATTCCGGAAACAATTAAACATCTAATTAACCATAAAGCAAGAAGTCATTGCAAAAGGTATCCCACAAAGAGTCTCGACTTTCATAACTTTGTGTTCCTTCGTGTCACGTGAAGTAATCGGCAAAATGGATCACGTCTAAAGAAAGGCTTCGAGCCCAATATCGACCGATTCTTGCATCCGAAAGAACCGAAATCGCACGTTTCTCTGAATTTCGTTTTTATTTATAACCCCACCGTCAAATAATTATTTTTTTCATGTTTACGATTTGGCACAAACATTCGTCATTCTGTGCAGATTTTATACGCCTGTCGGTATTATCGGTGATTTGATAAACTAACTAACGCGCGACGGCACAGTACGAATTACGTAAAATTCATCCCATCGACGAATTCGTATCGCAAAAAGTGAAAACCATATTTGAGCCTAAAATCGAAATTTCACTTTCCGTGAATAGTAATCCGCTTATTTACATTTTTACGACGTAATATAATTCAAACGTTGCCCGGGGATGGACTCCTCGTTGACGGAGTTAAAAATTGTACAAGTCGGTCCCCGAAATAAAGACGAATATTGTATCGCGTCACTGAAGCGGTTAGACAATGACGTTTGACGAAATTGTAAACTTTGTTCGTTTATTTCGCCCGATTTATGTGGAGTAACACTGTTGGTACACGGAAAGTATATTTGCAATTATTCAATACATTTGTTTTCAATTTTATCGTGCTTTTGTAAAGTACAAAGAAATACATCAAACATATTCATCTGTGAAATTCAAACAATGCTCAGCAAATTAAATTGCATTGCTTTTGTTTTCAAACAAATATTATAAATAACTTGTGTGTTTTCCGTCAAATCACGCAGTCCTGGTTCGACCCCGCAGCTACCTATATTTACAAACAATTAATATTCCGAGAAAGGAGTCAAGCGGGTCACAGAGGGACTCTTCATTCTGTTTTTATAAACAGAAAATGTCGGCAACAATGTTCATGTGGAATGCAAAGAAATATTATTTCAATTTTGAGTTATAATAAACGTTTGTTTCGATTGAACCACCGCCTCGGCATCGTCGAAATAAAACAACTTCTAAGTAAGGTTACGTTAATCCTGACCTCGTAAATAATTTATATATTTCCCTCGATCAGAATAATTTCTGAAATTCGAAATTCAATTATCCTCTCACTCACGAGTTAAAATATTGCATGCACGTGAACACGCGCTTTGGTCGAGAAATAATACACTTATAACTCCAAGTATCGTAATTACATTTCTAGTAACAATTATTACTGCTGTTAACGATATTACCAAACGGAAATAACGGAACGATGAGAAACACAGTTTCTATATATTTGCGTTGCAGAATTACGAATCCCGATTTAAATGCAAATAGTTTGTCGCCGTCACCATCATTGACACGCGACATCGCAAACAAATCACAACTTTCGACAACAAAGCTAATCTCAATAAGCTATTCCTACATAATGCAAAAAAAAAAAAAAAAAAAAAAAATTATTATTATTTAAAAAAATGCATAATCGTAACTTAAAAGCTGCCTCTTATTTACATCCGACGCTGCCGACGAATTAACAATATTATCAACCACTGGACACATGATCCATTTCTAGTACTCATTTCATATATTCACTTATTCATTCTCTAGTGTTCATACACACTACAGTTTAGTTGTTGTTTACCTTATTCTACCACATACCACACTAGCACACCATTATCCCGCGCACCCTCGCACTCT
>JABFQC010003277.1:0-14399 GCA_022817085.1 Psilanteris sp. ZL-2020
TAAACATTGCATCGATTTCCCTATATGTTTTACTGTGCTATAAATGTAATTTTTCTTTGTTGACACTCATCGTACACAATTATTGTTTTAGCACAGTAATTTTTAATGGAAATTTTTCTCAGTGTATTATTGCAAATACTTGAGTATATTTTAATAATGGTATATTCTGCTTTGATATAATAATATTTTGGATAAATAAAGTACGTGCTTCAGTTTAACAGATGCATTATATATATTATTAATAAAAAATATTTTAAAAATAGAGGAATAAGCAAATGATATATCATAGACATAAACAACGATTGTAAAGTTATATTACAAAGCCATTTGTTAAATTTAATAATACCATAATAATTAAATAAAAACTAATAGATATTGTAGTATTAAAATTAACTACTATTGTACATAGTATATGAGTATCTAATAATTACGGAGTTATTAAAATACTCATTTATATAAGTGCAATAATTATAATAAAATTATATTGAACACGATCTTAATAGTCAATATGATAGTACGAGAAAAATATTTTCATAATTGGTTCATTGATTTGCGACGTCGTTAAAAGAAAGTATACATTGTACATTAACTCACATGAGCGAATATGTAAACAATTAAGTACATGTTATATATATATATATATATATTATATATTAATATTAAAATAGCCAACATTTAATTCCTTTTTATCCAATGGACACTTTCCGTATGTTGATTATATAATACCGTATTAATTTTATATGTGTATATATATATATATATTTTTTTTCATAGACATTATTTAAAGATGTAAATAAAATTTACTTATTTTTGTAAGATTTATCAAAATGAAAATAAATCTATGTTCATTTAATAAATATTAAAAAATAAAAATATACTTTGTATCAGATTAACATATACCTGAAAAAGTTCTAAAGTTCATTATAAGATGAATGATATTCATATTAAAGTAAAGTAGCAATTTTGAATCCCCTATTGTATGATCTTAGATAATAATTCGTTATAATTTTAATGGATCGTTTTGATCACATATCTCAAATTAAATCAGCCGATATTCCAAAATATATCCAATTTTCATCCAGACCTTTTTTATGCTGGCTCTATAATGTCTATAAATGTTAGTATTAATATATAAAATTCAGAATAATTCATTTCAAAAAGTAGTTCCGTACTAAAAATAATTATTACATATTATTTTACTAATTCTAATTCTAATTACAAAAAATTTATTAAATTAATAAAATTTTTCTAATTTTCTAATTCAATTACAAAGTTATTTGATTAATTATATTATTTAATAACCTTTCATAATTAAACAATACAATTAAAAGTAATATATATTAATTCTATAATTGTCTTAATATATTATACTTTTAATGTACACGTTTAAAAATAATTAAAAAAAAAGACATTTTTTTAAGCTTAGATTATTTAGTTCTAAATATAATCTTATTCATATCTTTTTTTCTATTTGCAGGAGATTGCAAACTACTTGGAACATAAAAATTAATTAAAATAATGAGACAATTTTATATTAGTTAAATAATGCAATTTAATTTCGAAACAATAAAATGCCACAGTGTATTTATAGTTTTACATGATTAATGATTTTTACTCACTTTTCCTACACGGCGAAAAATATAATTAAAATTTTAATATAAAATAAACGAAACTGACCCTAGATGAAACAAAATTCTAATTTATCTAAAAAATTATGGTAAAAATGTAGCATAAACAAGAAACAAAATACTATGTTTATGCCACTATTTTACCAAAGTTTGTTAGACAAATTTGAAGTTTGCTTTGTCCGGGATCAGTTTCGTTTATTTTATAGTAAAATCTTAATTATATTTTTCTCCGTGTACTATTATTATCTATAATTTGGTAAAATGTGTACGCTTATTTTTTTCAGTGTACATTATCTAGAAACGCTGATATAAAGAATATTTATATAATTAATTACCAGCTATATGTGTGTAATTATTAAAAGTATTACATTTTTTGTTTAGTTGCATTATATTTTTGTTCATAAATTCTATAAAATAATGATACATATTGGTCCGCGTTATCACGCATACAGTAATTTTAGACAAAATTTTGTCTCAGTGTGGCAATGCGCAACAAATGTTCAATTTGTTTATTTTTAAAAGCTGATAAGTTTATAGAAATAATGTTAACACGTGTACTAATTGCAAAGAAAAGTATGTATTTATATTATTTACTATATATAGTATTATTTGTACTACACTGTTAAAAAAGTGTCTTAGATGTCACTGTTTTAAGACACAAAGTGATTTATTTAAGTCACCAGCTATCTTAATACACAATATTATGCATTAGATTAAGACATTTAGGCGTCTTCATTAAGTAGCTTTGTGTCTTAAATAAGACACATTTATTATATATTTTTTAGCAGTGTATGTCATATTCGACGTAACTATAATAAAAATGTCTTTGAACCTTACACGATATTAGATAACAAATATAAATAATATAATATAATAAAGAAAACATGGAATATGTATTATTTAAGTTTTATTATTAAGTTTTTGTCTTAATTTGCTACGTAATTAATGTTAATTATAATTTAGTACTCCCATCATTGTGACAAACACTGCCATTGCTGCTTTATGCATCCTTAATCATATTTGTGTAGTGACTACCGATTTATCCGATTCTACTCATATATCGGTACTCAAAATAATCTTAATCTTCGAAAACCATCAACATATTTTGATTATCACAGAGCGATATCTTAATCCCGTAAAATTACAATAAATATACATTTTACTTCTTTTAAGCCACTAAAAATGCAAAAATGTATTTCTTAAAACAAATGCATTGGTTTCATTACGACGCGTATATAATAAGTGTTTCATTTTTGTATAACGAAATTATGTCTGCGTTTAATTAAGACCGTTTGAGAGTACATGTAACTTGATCAGGATTCTAGTAATACTTTAATATAATATTTCCTGAGCTTATATCAGAACCATCAATGTGCAAACTTGCGCTCTTCGAGTTAACTCAATAAAGTATTCAATTACATCAATTAATTTTAACATTAATTTACATACAATTTAATTGCTCGATTATTATTAAATTAAATGCGTGTACTTAAAATGTTGCTAAATTCGGCATTATTCTTAAAATGCAGACTCGAAAACAAATTATGCGTGAGCGGATTGTGTCGGAAGAAGAAACAGCGAGGATAATTAGCGGATTGTTCATTGAACGAAACTGACATTCGGCCCGATTGTTCGTACCCTTAATAACGCATTCAATGAAATTAGCGCCGATTAAGCCGTCCGCGACGATCTTGGAGCATTTGCCAAAATCCTTAAACACCGGCTTGGCAGCTCCGTGTGGTCCGACGCGCGCTCGCCCGAGCAGTGCTCGTGCCATTCATTCAAGCGCTCGTTACAAACAAACGACAAATAATCGAACTTGGCGTTCACTTGCTCCCCTCGCACCATCCTTCTTCCCTCTTTATCAAGAGTGTGGCGAGCGCCAACTGTCGTCAGTCGAGAATAGAGTCAGTCTTGGAACGCATCGCCGTTTCAAACTGACTTGGCGCGCGCTCGGCCACGATTTTCGGCTTCTTCCTTTTGCTTAAACTTTTGTTACACGCCAGTCGCGAAACGAAAGCCCAACCAATCTTGGCGTAAATTCGGAGTCAACGGAAAAGCAGACGATGCCCGCGAAATTCGAAATGAGTCAAGCGTCTGAGTAGGAACTAAGGGAGGTAGTGAGTTGGGGGCGAAAATTAAAAGTGCGAGATTGGCCGCGAGTGGCGATATTTCAGTGCCGGAATAAGTGCCGAAACAAGTGGTTCCGGAACGCGGTGTGCGCGATATTCTTTCATGCGATCGAGATTTTCACTCGCAGTGTGCTGAGCAACAGGTCCCCGTCTGAGGGAACGACCAATTGCCTAACGTTGTCGCCAATTTCGCGGAGTTTCTTGGCCTTGGCCCCATTAATCAGAACGACGTATCGATAATCGATTAGGGAAAAGTTAAAACTATTTAATGGGTTGACTCGCGGTCGACAACAGGTCAACAAAATTTAGGTAATTTTTCTTCCGGAATATTTTGTTTGGTTTTTAAATACTTAAAGATCAAAAAATCAAAATACCACAATTATTTATTAAATTTTTAAACTAATAGACCAATAAAGTATGTATTTTTAAAAATAATTATTTAATTAGTGCTACATATGTTAAGTTTGGTTATGATTAAAGATACTGTGTGTTTCTTTAGTTAACTTAACACAATTTCTTAAATCTCTGAGAAAAATAATCTATTAAGCTGGGATAAAATTCATGTGATGTGATAATTATAATTAACAAGTTGAAATGTATAAAACAGTGAATCAACGTACAGATACGAGAGGGAATTTCTAATAAATCATCAAATACATAAGTAATACTAATAATAATCGTCTGAAAGTTTGTTATAAAATGTGCAATGGTACATATATTTACGCACAAGACATTGCTTTAAAGTTTTAATAGTTGATTAGTGAATTATAAAGAATTAGAAAAGAATAACATAATATTAATTCGTATAAAAATAACCAAAATGTTGCATAAAAAGTTTTGCATGTGTATAAAAAATTACATTTGAATATATATAGTATTTGTGGTATAGAAGTGGCAGCGGAGTAAAAACATATTTTGTAAATTAACAAAATTTTATTAATTTCATGATATTTTAAAATATCATCGCTACTATATTGAAATACATAATGTGATATAATAAAAAATTATATGCTGATTAAATACGAACGGCTATACCTATAATTTAATTTATAATTATAATAAATTCTTGATTTCAAATTACGTGTCATTTAATAATAGTCGAAGTCATAATACAAATTATGACATAAGTACATAATACAGTTTATACTTATAATCTATTCTAAATTAAATACCTCATCAAAAACATATATTAATAAACTTTTATATTTGTAGTTAAAAATTGTATAATGTTTATTAGATAATTCATATTTAATATATGTTTAATAATTTAAAATTATTATTTAAGATTGTTTATATCTTAAGACTTGAAGGTGGAAGTTGGAAGAAAAATATAGGCATTTTTAATACGTTAAAAATTAACATTGTGTGCATTGAAGAAAATATAATTGACAAGTTTTACTATGACATAGAGGAAATAATAGATCTATACTTTCTAACTTGTAGCATAAACATAATATTTTCTTACTTGTTTATGATACATTTTTACTATGATTATAGTAAAGCAAATTTAAAGTTTGAATAAGTATACGTCAACATTTTCTTCTTTATAGTAAAATTTTAATTATATTTTTCTTTGTTTGTGACGCATAAATATGTGGTATTTAAATACTTATTTTTAAATGTCAGATTTAATATTTGTACTTCTGTTTTTGATTTATGTTTATGCACATATATGTGTGAGTATTTGTAGTCATTGAAATAGCAAATATATCTATATAAATTAGATAGGAAAGTTATTTATAAAGATGATATGACAAACGCAGACTTGTTAAAAAACAATAAATCTTCAATGTCGTAATTTAATGTAATCTCTATAAAGTGTATAAGAATGAATTTAATAGACTAATATTGTATGTTTAAAAAATCAAAATGAAAAAATAAGAAATCCCATTTTCGTAACATATATTATTATAATGTAAACATTATTTATACAATAGCAAATGTACTATAATATATAAAAATTAATAAAACTTTAATGTATTTTTATAATAATTTATGTTATTATGGTATATATTATTATTATTATTATTATTATTATTATATATAATATAAATGTTCATCTTTTCGAATCTTTCTTATCAGTTACAATATCTACACTGATAATAAGTTTATCTTAATGTCATTTAATAACTATGTCTGATATTATAATCAGGTGACAATAAAATTATTAATTGCAGATATTTTATTATAACTGAAACATCAACGAATCAGCAGCACTCTAGCTTTATTCACTAAATTTTTGACAAGGAAGATTTGAATAACTGCAGTTTCTTACTTTGAAAGTAAAATTAACATAAATTTCTACATTAACTTAAGCAATAAATGCGAACATGATACAAATATAAATCGTTTACACACAAAATTTAGATACATTTGTTGCACTGATATATATAAATATTGCACTATAATAAATGACGAACCTTCATTGCGCAAGCGCTTTTTTAAAAGTGTATATATATATATATCTATTATAATTTTACCAGAACATATGATTTCCCGACGATAAATTTAATTGTTAAGTTATTTAATAATTATATATATATTACTAATAAATCTACACAGATCTGTACATTAACAAAAACAATAAAATAAAGTAAAAAAAATATAGATAAAAATATTCATTATTTTTGGGAACTTTTATGGTATATTTGGTGTTACTATAGTCTCCATTCAAGCACGTATAAGCTGTTCCTAAATTTAGGAACGTATTAGCTATAGTTGTTGCGTTCAAATTGAAATACAAATATTTCATTGCAAAAAAGACACCTTTGGAACGTAATTTTTTTCCGTGTATCCACATAAAGAGCAAGGAAACTAAATTTAAACAATGTGCACAATCAATTTAACAATCGTCAAAACATATTTAAAATACAAAGAAAATAATGTTTTATTTAACTGAAAACAATTGCATCCCAAGGTATATATATCGATCCATAAAGTCCATCAATAAAAATAAAATTATATATTCTAAAATACATAGAAATTTTTTAAAGAATAATAAATAGAAATATTTTTGGTATTATACCACAAGTATGCATGTGTAAAAATATAATTACTAAATTAAATAAATTTTATTAAATTAACGGAACCGAGAAATTTTGTGAAATATAAACAATAAATAATAAGTAGAATGAAATTAATTTGCATTTTTACTACAACCTTGAAAAAAGTTTTTACCAATGCGGTTTATTAGCAGACCACATCTTTGACTTTGCATAGTAATCGATTCTTTGCACTCGAATATCCACAAACGTTAGTCATTAAACCATTTTCATCACTAAATCGCTTGTTTAGCATTACATCACAAAACAAACAATGACACATTGTTCTTTTACTTTTATACTCCATTGCTAAGTAAAAATTGTGGTTATCTATCAATTTAACGAACGCATTTAAAAATATAATAAAGATAAGTTTTAAAATACAAAATGCTAAATAAAATCTCGACTAAATTGATATATAATAATATTATTTAATATTTTTAAATTATGTATACATAACAAATCTATACTATTTCATTTAACAATAGATATACAATTCAAATAAAATTAATATTTGTTTGTATAACTTACACACGCAAAATAGTTGATTACGGTCACCGTCATAATTATTTACATTTTTAAGTTTCATTTCAATTAAAAATATCAAACTCACGTTTTCAGTTCGATTTTATTTATTTCAAAGTTACCTGATAAATAGTTTTTTTCACTTTTATATTTTGTCAAATTCAGCGTTTGAATGGTAGTTTGTACGTTGTTTTTGAGCAAAAAAAATGATACGATTTGATTAAATTACACATTGAATTATTTTCAAAAAGCACGGTACGTGAAAATACGACTGGTTTGACAGACTGCAATTGTAGATCCCAGCAAACAGCATTTAATGATAAACCTTTGGAAATTGTTCTGCACAATGATGGTCGTATTTCCGACATTGTAATAACGCACTTCTTCGTTAAAGGATTATCGAACAACCGAAGATTGTGTAATGTTACTACATATTTATGTAAAAGTTAGTTTTAATTCATGTATATGTGCGCAATGGCAATGCTCGGGCTTTCTCCCGCGCTTTTAATCGTTTTTCATCTTAAAAATGAAAACAATTTGCAAACGCAAACATTTTTCAAGTCGCGCGTTATTAATTGAATTAAAGTTGCGTGCGAGTCGCGTGCAAAAGAATCCTTTTGCTATCGTTAGCTCCAGCTACTTTGTGTAATGCATTTTAATAAGCAAATTCAACGAATTAGAAGTTATCCTCTTTGGTATTTACTTTAAACTGCTCAAGTCGATAAATTGTTTACTGTTTGATGTTTTAGGTATTCTTTTTATAGGAGATAAAGACAATTTTAACTTATCGATCCGTCAAAAAGTATCAATAAACATAATATTCTCTTTTATTCGATTGCGTATAAATATATATCAAAATTATAATTATCTTAAGTGTTTGGATTAGAATTTAGAATGGACAAAGTTAAATCGGCATTTAAAATATTATAAATCACATCTTCCGAAATATGTTAGAGTTCAATTTCTTGTCATTATAACAACTGGAACTTAACTAATGAAGAAGAGAATACAAAGGGAATGCAAATTGACGCTTACACAAAAACTGTTCAAATGAATTTATGTGTATTCTGACTTTTCAATTAATTTAATTGAATCCTGTTCTGTATGATGCGGAGAATGTGACTATGCGTTATTCAATTTTGAAATTTGAAATTGGTTTTAGAAGATACCGTTACTTCAGATACAAATCAAAAATGTTTCAAACATCGATTTTAACTCCAAAACATACACCCTGCGAAAATAATATAAAGTAACATCAAGATGTAAAAATATCAAATTTATTGTTTAATATTGTATACAACAAAGTTTTATTAATATTGAATTGTGTATCGAAATCGATTGTCATTAATGTATTTATGAAACATAAAATAAATGATCCTGGAAGAAATATTTTATAATAATTATATTATATATTTGTAACAATATATATTAATAGCAATATATTGATAAACATTTGTATTTCTGCTTATTTATTTATTTATTTTTCTTTAATTATTGCCAAGTGTAATTCATTTGTCTATATATATACAAATTTCAAAGAATGAATGTACAAAATGATAAATCTTTGATTGCTTATATTTAGTCTATACCAAATGGTTTTACTAAAATCGCTTTAGAAATGATTTAAACTTACGCAAACAAATTAACTGCAAGTCCTGGTAATGATCTTTTGAACATGTTAAAATTAATTTTGTTATTTCATTCATCTTTGAAGAATTGTTCTTAAAATATGTTCAATTCTTGTTTAGATTAGTTTTTTACCCGAACTGTTAAATATTTTTAGATATTTCACTTCATAAAAATTAAATTTGATTTTGAAGATATACATAAAAACAATTACAAACTTGATCTTTATTCTACTTTATGTGTAGTTTTAGAACAGTCGTTTAAAGTACAAATACACGTTTGAAAAATATAAAAACAAACATATATTATCGTTCAGATCTTCTTATCTTTTAAAATATATCTTGTTAAAAAATTGTATTAATAATTATTATTGTTAAATTAAACTAAAAGAAAATATATTGTATCATTTATTAGAATATAGAAATGAATAAAGTCGAAAATGTTTTATTAAATTACTCCAAGAAAACGGCACTTACATGTATATTGCATACGAAATATTGAGGTTAACGTTTTACAAAGTTACACTAAAGTGTAATTAAATTCGAAAAGTGACTTTTATGTTTCAACAAACGTTGACTCGTTCAATCAAAAATAAACAATACATATAATATATGATACAATACAAACTTATTTTATCCTTAAAAGACACTTAATATTACAAAAATTGAATGTGAATTTAAACTAAATTTTGACTGGTCATATAATTTTACACACAAATTTATCCACGTTTTTCACTTGAAATTAAATTTCAAAATGAAAACTACATTTAATTAAAATGGAGTAAAATCTATGACTCTATGATTTCCAGCCATGCAAGTATGTGGACGAGATAACTTGATCTTATTTCTTCGTCAGATTCTATGCGTTAATAACGCTGTTATTATTTATTTAACGGTGCGAAAGGAATCTTTTATAGTTATTAAAACACACATAATATCTTGTTCATTTATCATTATCACTTTGACATTTTTTATTTAAGTTATATCGTTGATATTTATTATGCGCTAACATAACCAATGTACTAACAGAAGTAAATATATAACAAATATATATATATATATATATAATATTTGTACTGTGCTACAAACTGAAAATATCAGTCCGATATTAAATTAATATTATTGTAAATGGATTTAACAGTATTTATATTACCGCATATTTTGCGAATGTGGAATAAATCAAATAATTATTTGTTTATTTATTGAATTAAATATACGATTTATGATTACATTAATTGTTCGAGTAAACACTTTTTGAATAGCTTCAAGATCCATTATCTTGATTTGCAACTTGTATGTCGAATCAAATGCATAATGCTATCATTGTTCCGCGTTTAAAATTGACACGATTGTTGTTTGACAGTTGGATAAAATTTAGAGCATGCAATCTCACCTTGATTTGCCATTAAGAAGTTAAACGCAACGTAATTTCAATTTTATACTTCGGAAACTTTTTCTAGCGTTCACGCTTTTCATTAATCTTTTACATTTACTTTTCTTATAACGAGAAAATGAAATAGCATAGTGCATAATACGCAAAGAATTATCACTTGCATAAGGTTAAGATTAAATTCTTATTATATTGTATAATATGCAATTGTCCAAACGTGGACAATGTTTGTAGCATTGTAAAACAAATATTACATTTAAACGAATTATGTAAAAGTTATATGTTTATTTATATTTTTATTGTAATCTCAAAAAAATCTAATGCTTTCAATTATAAAATATTTGGCACGCAGGAAATGTTTATTTTCTATTCAGTTAGGTTCACAATTTCATTTGAAGTGAATTGTTTTGTAACTTACAGAGTTAAAAGTTTGTAACTTCAAATTCAGTTCACCATCTAATTAAATTCTATCTGAACACAGATATTTTTTATTCACTCGATTTTTGTTCATAAAATCGTGTAAATGTTTAATTTACACAGCATCTTTTTATAAAAGCGAGATTTTTTTGTTTCGCGCTTTTATACAGGTATCGCATGATAAAGTCGTTGCTAAATTGAATATAATCTAATAAGTTGTCGTGTCTTTAAGTGATTCAAATGAATTTTAAAAACTTTCAGATTTCCTGATTTTGTTTTAATTTCTTTTAATTATGTTTTACAATGCGAATAAGTTAGTCAGTATTATTTAAATAACATATTCTCCGCGTGACAAGAAATAGAATGTGGAAACTTTTTGATTGCGAATACAAATTATTTGAAATCAATTATACCAATATGTTCTAAGTATTGATTACAAAATAAGAATCTCTAAATCGATATATATATTATTATTTATAATTACCGAAGTTGTATAAGTTTTTGTACAAAAGTTACCAGTGGCTTATCGCATTGTATTTAAGTTTTCATCGTGAACTATGTCAAAACTTATTTATATTCATTATACTTAGCATATTCCAAATATTTACTTTATTTTAAGGAAAAGAAGTGACTTAATTCTTGTGTATTTAGTTAATTGCTTTTTTAATAGTTTTGAGCTTATTGAACATTAATAATTTATTGCTAATATTATAATTTTATAATCTTTAGAGTAGAAAGTAAAAATAATAAATTCTACAATAACAATTTTAAATGTATGTAACGTGCACAGAGGTATACTTTTGCAAGTGTTACTAAAAATTCAAATTTATATGATTCTTTTTTACATGTTAATGCGAATGTTAGCAGTAAAAAATTTAATTTATTTAACTTTGACTTTAAACGGTATTTCTGTGAAAACTCAAATGCATACGAAATTAAAAGCAGTTAAAAATTCGTAAATTTACAGCTAGTGAAATGCTCATTGTAATCTGCAAGTGTTAAAATAGCATATGATGACTGGCAGTTCGTACGTTCGAATCTGCTATTGTGTACATTATCTCGATTGCTTTACGACCATAGATGGATCTTAAGAGTTTCATATTTGTACATGGGTTTCTGTCTTATCTCCGATTGCGCAACATTCGAAACATTCAAGCCAATTGGCACCATTTCAAATTTCGCACACTAAATGAAAAGTTTAAATTTCAAAATTAAATTATTATTAAATGCCTGTCAATAAAAAAAAAAAAAAAAAAAAACTTTCATTACGCATTTAAATACATAAAACAACAGTTGATATATACTTTATTATATAAAAAGTAGAAGCGCAGTGCTTTCACTAAAATCGAACTGCATAATTCGGTAAATAATCGTTTTGTGATAATTATTGCGTATAATCAAACGAAGGGTATTGTGAATCATTTATACAACTCTATGTCAATGTCATAATAAGGAAGGTCATAGTTCATTGTTTTTTCTGCGTGTAAGAAAAAAAACAATGCTGTGATTTTAACACATCGCAAATTATCGGATCGATGACGTGTACGTTGTAATTAGTTAATAATAAAAATATCGACAAATTAGTTATGCATTTTCCAATTTTTAATTATTGTTTATTCATCCAATTAGATTATTTTTTATGCGTTATTAAATATTCCTTTTGTAGACTGCTTAAATAATTAGTGCATGTTACGAGTTGCGTCAAATTAAAATACCTTCCAAATGTTTAATGAATGTAGTCTATTTTTAATAACCGTTAACAGTCATTTTTGGTTCTTACATTAGATTCAGTACCTGCTAATATTCAACGGCAAGAATGTCAGTGTTCATAAATAAACTAAATGATGAATTAGTAGGACGAAATTGTCATTTGACATGTCATGTCGATTTCAGTTTTGTCACCGTTTGTCACTTTACAAATTTTGTACAATCTTGCAAAAGTTTTTTTGTAATTTAATTTGGAATGATTTGTCGAGTGGTACCAATTATGCGAACCTCAATGAAAATAGTTTGTTGAGAAATGACTCTTTTGATAAGTCTAATTATCGCAGTTTTGAATTTCAAACCAAGTTGTTGCACCGATTTTACGTTTTAAACTCCCATATGAAATATGAAAGAAAATGAAGGAACTATTTAATCTTTAAATACATGTTCGATACGCGGGTTTCGCATTTAATATTGAACAGAATGTGATTCCAATTGTATGTTTTTCTCGCTTTATTTAGCTTTCTCCCTCTCTTTGCCTCTAGGTCTGTGGTCTGTACACTTTGCTTTGATTTGCTGTAAGTAACATTCGTTCGATTTCTCTTCTTTTACTGTAACTCGTCATGTGATTTTCGATAATTCAACATAATACATAGCTGATGATATTTATAAAATTCAATTTCTGAAATATTGAAAGCGTATAAACTTTAATAATAATATTTTGACTTTATCTTTCATTATTATATTTATAATTTCTTGAATTTACAACAATTTATAATTTTCTATCCAATAATATAATATATTTAAATACGTTGTATTGTATTGTATTTTTTGTTATGTATTGTTTCTTGTATAGTGTAATTATAAAAAATATTAATAATTAGAAATTAGTATAGAACATAAATTTGTAAAGAATAAAAGATTACTAACAATCAATACTGTAATACAGTAAATATTATATTATACTTAATATTGCATATAGTTACAAATAAAAAATGACTTAATAAAAGTATTTTTTTTTTCTCGAAGAAACAGAATTTTCCTTTAATTTTTTCTGAGTTTAAAATATCCATGTATTTGTAATCGGAGTCTAGTTTATAAGAAAAATACACAATTACGTTGCACTGTTTTCTAATTCGTATATCAAATAAGTTTCGTGATCTTAGTATTTCAGCTTATCGGTATCATTTGATCATAACTTAATAATAGCATCTTACTAAGTTGTTACTTATAAGTTTGTTCATTTTATTACAACAATTCACGCTTTATATGTATAATTACTTATTTATTTTCTATTTATTAATTAAAAGTACAATAATCATTTTACTTTAAGAATAATTTAAACGTTAAATTTTCCTTATTGATAATGCTTCATAATAAGTATATTTATTACAGAAAAGCAATATTAAATTCGACCGTCTTAGTTTGATATTCGTTCGAGTAAATTAATAATCTACAATTACATGGAAGTAAAATTGTGCGCAACAAGATATTTATCATAATGTATTGGTAAAACTGGATTTTTTCATTTAAGAGCACAAAACATAATAAAACACGGATCAAACTACAAACACAAAACATTTTGTCAGTGATTGCACAGTAAACTTCAAAAAGTCAATAATTAGATGGTTCATCATGAAAATAAAACGCTTAAATGGTTAAACTATGTTTTAACATATCTTCGTATTTAAATATTTTATTTTTATATTATTTAATATAATACAAAAATTATGTCACTAAATTTTATTTTCAAGCAATCTTTTAAATATAATAAATAATAATAGACGCTTTAATGATACAATGTGTAAATTAAGTATTAAATACGTGATGTACCATTTGCACTGAGAATTGAATTGTAATTATTGATATTGGTTGGGTATTGTAATGACTAATTCATATTGTTGATTCAACAACATCATGTGAGAATAGTATAATGT
>JABFQC010003278.1:0-14397 GCA_022817085.1 Psilanteris sp. ZL-2020
CAGTTTTAATTTTGACAATTAGATTGTGTAGGTTACAACCAAATTTTCGCTGTTCCTATATTAAAACTTTTTATTGTCTGAAACAAACAAAAATTGTCTAAATGTGACAATCTTTTTTTTCAGTGTTTACATTATTAAAACATTTGTCTTCAATCTAGACCTTTTTATAATAAATACGTAAATAGTAAATAATAGAAAGACAACTTTAAAGTTCTAATTTTAAGTATCTTAAAATAAGACATTCTTATTAATCTATTGACTACTGCAGCGTTTTTTTAATTTTTGCGAATAACTAAAGATAAGAACATCGGTGATTTGACTACGAAAATGTATTGCTATTCCAGTAACATGTTCATAAATAAAGCCGATACGCGTGTAACATTATCGCACCGACACATCTAAGAAAATCGCGGTTTTCTGTTTATTCAAAACGCGCGCGCTGAAAAATTTAACGTTTATATACGTTGACCTGCGCAAGCTGTGATATCAGCAATCAGATTTGCAAATATATAACCTTCACGGATCCACTGCGGCGGATAAAACGATCAAAAAATGTTTCCACAAAACTCAGCATCCAGTGCTACATACTCTTAGGTTAATCGTATAATTTGTGTCTAAAAGTTTGAAATTTACCAAACTTAATACTGCGGATCCATGATATTACGGTGGCAGAAACTAAAAATAAACATTCACGATTTTATAAAGAATCGCAAATTGGGCATCCTCGGTTATGAGTATTCAATAAAAACACGCGACCGGCGCTAATCGACACTGAATATATGCACGCGCGTTGCAGCGACTGAAGTTTCGAGCAAGCTGAATCGAGCAAGTTTCGATGAGCGTGCGACCCTTTATGTTCGCGAATTGCGAGCCTCTGGGCGCTCGGGATACCAATGTGTACAATAGGTTGTTGCGGCTAAAATATACTTCCCGGATTGAATTGGTCTTTCAACCGCATACTTCATACAAATGCATATATACAGCTTTCGATTTATGGCAAAAAGAAAATTCGTTCGATTTTTTGACAATCCCGTAAGAGAACGCCGCCTTAACACGCGAAAGGTAATTTTCGAAATTCAAAATGGGCTCGTTTAAGATAATAAGCGCGACACGTATGTCTTACTTTAAAACACGAGTGATTCCATTTTAGACACCCGCTGTGTCGATTCGAGATACTTTTTCATTTTATTACCTGTGTAGAAAAAAAGAAAAACGGCCCAAGCTTGGCCCAACACTGTCGACGGTTGGCTGACCGTTAGTTGCCAATGATGGCCAATCGTCGGGATGAAACGCCAATTACCTCTGGCCCAATTTTGTTTCCAAAAAAATTAATTTAAAAAAAATAAATAATCATTAAAATGTTTATAAATTATAATATCCGAAAACGTATTTTCATCATTATAAAACATCTTCTGTGAACGATCACCCATCCGGGTAATAATCGTCGCTAATGTTGCTGAACTCCTTAATGGTAGTTTCCGCCTTTGGCTACACGGTGAAGGGTCGGCTGCCAACGTTGGGCCAGCGGTAATTGGCGTTTCATTCCAACGGTTTGCCAAGATTGGCATCCAAGGTTGTGCCAAGCTTGGGCCGGTCGTTTTGAACTGGCAGACCAGAGATTTTCCTCCATAGGATACACTCGTGCGTTTAATTTGAGTTATTTAAAACTTTGGTGACTTAAATTCAGACAATTTAATGTACTGCTAAAACAAATTTGATGGTTGTCTTAATACAGAAATCAACTGTCTTAATACAAGACACTTGTGCAATGAATTAAGACGCCAAAGTGTCTTGGTTGAGTTACTGGTGTCTTAAATGAAGACGCAATCCTGACACTTATTTTTATTTTTTATTTTGCAGTGATTTCAGTAGTCATATAACGTCTCGCATAGAAGATGTCGTCTTGAAATTTTTTTAGATATACCGTAAACATTACCCTATCAGCGAATAATATATTATTTAATATTCGTAGAATATTCTAGGAATATTTTTAATAACATCGTGTACGACAGCTGGAAATTGAACGCATAACCTTCACCGTACTTGTTCTAGAAATATTATATAATGTACCTAGAATATTCTATGCATAATAAATATATTATTCGCTGATAGTGTAGATATTCATATTCAGATATCTATGATATGATATTATATTCAAGTTCCAACTTCATATAATATTTTAATGATATATCGGATTGCACATAACGTTTCATAATATCCTATACGCAATATCCATCTGGAAACAATATTCACGGAGAAAATGAAATTGTACAATTTGCATTCTAACATTTTGGCATTTCTCATTGGTTAAACCAGTTCAATGCCGTTATCTCATTGGCTGACGTCCATTACTATTCAAACTGTAATCGTCGTACAATATGAAATTGTACGACTAATGGTATACCTATTACGATTTCATTTTCTCAGTGTATGAGACACGTATCTTACTTTAAGACACGAGTGATTCACTTAAAACATCTTCTGTCTTAATACTAGACGCTTTTAATCTGATTAAGACCCGCATGCGACTTGTAACATACCGGTGTCTTAAATTAAGACATTCGTGGTGATTAATTTTGCGACACGAAAATAGGTTTATATATAGTTAGTGTACGTTAACCGCAATTTTGTATTTACCTAGATTCATGAAAGGCATTGTAAAATCTACCGCTTGTTCCCTGTCATAAGTGATTGTTAAATCGGCTATAGCTAGATCAGCTCTTTGCTCCAATAACTCCTTCATCATGCCGTCCCATTCTTTTGTTTTTCGGTTTAACGATCCATATCTACCGTCTGGTACTAATCTGAAGGTGTAGTTAAAGCCAAGAATACGAGATATTTCGTGTATCAGATCTATGCTGTAACCCTCGTATTGGGCATTGCCGGTGAGTTTCTCGCTTGAAGCTTTACGCATACAGTATGGTGCGCTCTGCAACATGATTTAAAAATACTTTTAACATGATTGGTGCAAGTTCGATCGTCTAAGCGTTTCGGGCATTGTATTTACAGAATTCAATCAAATAAAAAGATCGTTCTCCACTTCAGAAAATCAAATAGATTGTTTATATATCACTCAAACAATTGAATGGCAATTATTACTATTTAAATGGTAATATATCAAGGTGAACTTTAACCCCCTATGAGTTATTGAAAACGTATAAAAATACCACCTACTTATCGCCTAAAAACGTCCGAAATATTCTTTTTTTTTCCAATAGGAGCAGTTATGTAGGTCTTAAATAGGACTTATAGGTCCTAAAAAGGTCTCCGAATTTAAACAGTTAAACACATTAAAGAGTGATGATAAAGGTTCTGTAGGGGTAAGGGAAAACTAAAATTTCGCCTTGGGATTTACCACTTGAAATGGTCACCGAATTTTAAATTTATGTTTGGATCATTAAAATTAGAATTAAATTTATATTTATGTTAATAATACAGTTTGTATTATAATTTTGACTGTAATATAAAATATCAAGAAAATGATCACTATAGTTTTTTTTTTAAATGTGTAATAGGAGTATAGGACTATACAGTATATTTTTGTTACCAAGCATAGAAACATTTAGTAAATCAA
Source organism: Psilanteris sp. ZL-2020 (assembly GCA_022817085.1). Taxonomy (NCBI): domain Eukaryota; kingdom Metazoa; phylum Arthropoda; class Insecta; order Hymenoptera; family Scelionidae; genus Psilanteris; species Psilanteris sp. ZL-2020. The sequence continues at coordinate 3,575 of JABFQC010003278.1, forward strand.
TAAACCTAAATTTTTTATATAAACATGTATATTCAACGACAAGGACGACGTAATATATAATAAAATATATTAATAAATAATAATGATTTTATTAACATTTTTCGTAAATTTATCATTATATATTTATTTAAAGTTGCATATTTACATTTAGTAATAATTATTTAATAAATTGCTTTATTAAAATGTCGGTATTTCTTTATGCATTACTATGTTGCACAGTTAACAAAGTTTAAATTTAAATTTGCATAAATTTCACATCGCATGAATGAATAAATAATTTCAAAGAACGTATTTACTAAATTTATAAGTAATTACTGACTTAAAAAAAAAGAATAATAAATTCATCCTATAGGCAGTAAATAAATATTAAGCTTGAAAATTAAAGTCTGTTCAATACCACGAACACAATTATAAAAAAAACCTCTATATTTCCGATATATGTAACTCATCAAGTAAATCATAACAAAAAATGTAACATTTTTTCAAATATTAATGCATTAATTTCCAAAAATAATAATGGATATAGCTACATATATAAAGAATATAAAACAGTTATTAAAATAAACTCCACGTCCATTCGTCAAAAGCTTTTTCGATTAAACAATTCCATTTTTTACTTCAAAATCGAAAAACTGTTACAAAATTTTTATTTCAATTAAATTTTACTTTACTTTTTTTTGCTTTATTTAATTTTAAAAAAATTGCATATCGATCTCATTTTAATCTATATTAAACATGTAACACAATAAATCTATATAATGTTAATCAATATTTTAATTATAATAATTATTTATTCAAATAAAGTATATTCGTTTACTTTTAAGCTCCATTAAACAGACGTCGCATTAAATTTTAATTTATTAAAATTACTTTATTACTGTCAATATACTATATATATATAATTACAAATAATTTTTGACTAAAACTAAAATATAAATAATAACTTATCAAAGTACTTTCATACTAAAATACTTGTACCACGAACGAAAATGTTATATTTATAGTAAAGAAATAATTTTGTAAATATTTGTTTATGTTTAATGCAACGAAACGTATTTAACCAATTACAATACAAATTATCGAAACAGCATAAGATTTTGAAACATGCTACTTTTCACTGATAATCCGAAATGTTCCAGTTTCCGCATAGAAGATCGATTAATCTCCCAATAGTCCCGTTATCTTTGTACCATGAGCGCTACAGAAATCCAATTCAACGCCTTTATAGGTTCTGTCGTAATAAATATTAGGAAAGAGCTGGAGGTGGTGATTACTTTCTGTGATACAGTTAAGATAGTCTTTATTGTGACAGTAATAACTAACAGGCCGCAGAAACTCTGTTGTTTCATGAACTTATAAACAAGTAATTAAATAAAAATATTCTACGCTTCGTACTAAAAAAGTAGTCGCCCTTAAAACTGTAACTATATTTCCAAAATGTATACCATTACAAAATACAAAAACTTACATTTTTACGTATCAATTAATTGCCATTTAAATATTTGATTATCATTCTGAATATGTTATAATATTAATGATTTCGCTTAAACTGAAATGTTGAATGAAGTAAATAATAAATAAAAATGAATGAATGATATATAAATGTGCAATATAAAAAAAAACTAAAAAATGTTTGTTCCATTATATAATTTAAATAACATTTCATAAAGAATCTTTCTATTAATTTATAATGCATTAATCTTTGGGATTTAACTTTATCAACACAGAATATTAATGTATATTACATAATAAAATGATATATAAATTTCGTCAAAAAATTGCTTTCTTTAAAGTTACTAATCGCTTATAATTCGAATAAACAACTTGCTTGAAATTATTTATTCATTCGCGCACTGTGAAATTTATGCAAAGTCAGAATTAAACTTCGTTACCTGTGCAACACAGTAATAATGGATAAAGAAATATACCGAATTTTTAATAATGCATTTTATTGTTATAAACAAAAATTAACTTCGTTTCATATGTCGTTCATGTATATTTATTTTATTAAAGTTCACGCGCATACTTTCAACTATAATTTAAGAATATATGCAATGCAACGCCCTCGATGCTGATCCCAACAGATAGATTTCTTTACATACCGTCATTCTAAAAGTTTAATAATTATCTGAATACAACATCTCTTCTTCAATCTTCTTCAATCTGATGGATTGAAGAATGTCGTTTTTCAAGCTATGAAGTATCAAAGAACTTCATACGGTAACAAAAATGTGTTTACACCACATTACATTGCTTTATTATTGACTGACAACGTACGTTTAAAAATGATCATACCGAAGAATCTAAAAACTATTATTGTCGTCTTTTTCTCCCGCTTTTCGATGCGCGCATTGGCCGCGCGGAATTAAACGTTGTTCGCATTTGAATAAGTCACGTGTGATTTGCTTACCAAAATTGTTGTTACAATAAACGTTTTGTTCTGCAGACTCTCGACTATTTCGGTATAAACGTCCTCGTCGGTCCTCGTGAAATTCACGCCCTTCATACTATTCCACGTTCCTATCTTCTTCAAACCTTCTTTCGAATTCAGTTCTATTATATCCAGCACAAAATCAGACCGAAATCCTTGATGGTCAAACTTGATGATCCCACTAAGTCCCGCCATTTCGACCTGGATTGTGATAACACGAAACCAATGGTTAAGTGATTCGCAAAACAATAATTCGTTCGAGGATCGTGCCAATTTTGCATACACGCAGAAAAATGTTTCATTAAAAAGGACTGAAAGTTCAGTAAATATTATTGAAAACACGGTAACTCACGGATAAAACCAAATTTCAGTTAGAAATTACCGAACTTTATAGTAAACATTGATGAATGTTTGTAAATATATACTGAAAATTGATCAATGTTTACAGTAAAAGTTCGGTATTTTCTGACTAAATTTTTGTTTTGTCCATGAGTTACTGTGTTTTTCATAATATTTACTGAATTTTCAATATATATTTACAAACATTCATCAATGTTTACTGAAAAGTTCGGTAAATTTTAACTGAATTTTTGTTTTGTCCGTGATTTACTGTGTTTTTCATAATATTTGCTGAATTTTCAGTATATATTTATAAACATTCATCAATGTTTACTGAAAAGTTCGGTAATTTCTATCTGAATGTTTGTTTTGTCCGTGAGTTTTACTGTGTTTTGAATAATATTTACTGAACTTTCAGTAATTTTAACGCAACATTTTTCTGCGTGTATAACTCGCGTAGAAATTGACAGTTGGCAGATCACTGGCCCGCCATGGACGTCGACCGTTGGTGCAAGACCGGCAATTTCGTTTAAAGCAAAGAATGAATTTAACAATTAAACGAGAAAATCGATTATTTTAAATGCCGATCGATACGATCTCGGAACAGAGAAAAATGTAATTGAAAGTGTGACGTAAACGAAACTGACCCTGGATGAAACATTAAAAATTTCGTTTCGAGAAATCTGATATTTGAAAATTTCAAAATTTAAACGTAATTTTTTCATGGTTTTTGTTCGACATTTTTGGACAAATTTATTTTGTAGTAAAATTTCAATTATATTTTTCTGTGTGTATACATTACGTATGTCCGAGAAAGTGATTCTTATAAAGCTTTTATTTTATGAACGGTCACCCATCCATATATTGACCATCGCCAACGCTGCTTCACTTTTTGATTAATGATTTTCAGATAATGATATAAGAAACTTTTATGTTTTAATGTCTAATATACATACTGCTCGGAGAGAAAACAATACCAATTATTTATAATACGAGAATGTTATGTTTTAATGAACCGAATGTTAATTGGTAGTATGGTTTCAGAACACCAAATTTTAAAAAAAAAACCTTTCAATCAATTACAATTATTAGAAATTATTTTTTATCATATTAAATATAACATTTATTTATATTGTTTATAGTCTGATACAATTATACTAAATTACATAAATATTAGAAAAAGAATTTTAAACGCACACGCTGTAATTAATGTACAGCGCCAAAGTAAATAAGTCTTTTTCTAATGAACTTTTTGTTAAGTTCAATTTAGGTAAGAATATTAAAACTTCGCGTTCTATTTTGATAATTTTTAACAAATACTTTCTCAACATTTTATTAATTAATTAAAAAAAACACTATTAAATTTTAGTAAATCGATCGTTACATTATAATAACAAATTATTATTATTGTCCAAATTACCGATTTCTGACGAATTGCAATTATAAACGCCAAATTGGTGAACAAACATTACTATAAGTCTGGCATTCCAGGGATATCGAAACAAAAATAATGGAAAATTTACTATACTACTAAATTAACTTTCCTAATACCATACAGTACTTTTAACTATATAATATTGTAAAAAATGTTATAAAATTTTTGTACAATACAATACAACCTAAGAAAATTTACTATATCTTGTAAGAAAATTAAGTATATCATATAAGAAAGTTTACTACAAAGGTATAGTAATTTCCGTAACATTTATTCGCTTATCCTCAGAATGTTAGAAGTACAGCAATTTACGATATAACTTTTTACTACACGTTCACTAAAAATTGATAGTACATATTTTCTCTGCGCATGTATATATATATATATAATATATTTTACTTTTTTATTAAATTTAACGAATGCGTTAACAAAAATAATATTCGAATCTTAAATCTTTATCGAATATAAGTTCAAAAGATTTACTTACTACTTTCATATAATTAATAAGAGAATCTCCATGAGGCCAAGTAACAGTAGAATCACAGGATAATGATTTTATTTCAATTTGTTGAGACGCATCGAGTACATGTAATGCTTTAGCGAAAAGATGTACCGCGTCATACATTAATGCAGTTTCAGTCTAAAATTAGGTAACACCACTTCAGAATACAGTTACATCTACTTAAACTTGCTGTAATGATTTTAGGATTTAAGGTTATCGTTATTATATATATTACATCAGTACAGCGAAAGCTTTTATTTTAGATAGAGCGGAGGTGTAATGAAATTCGAAATTAATTATATAATCCCTGCGTTATTTAATTATATTAATCGTAAAGTAAAGCATACTTATCGGATGTATTTTTTTTATGTTTATTACATACGTTAAATTTGCCGTTAATCTAATTTTACATTTGAAAAATATATATACACCGTACAAAGGATACAAGGATACAATTAATTATACTTATTTGTTATTACATTATCATTTTAACTCACCTTTATAAATGTTAAATTACCCTGTTGGATTGACATGAAACAGAAACATGTATTAATTTAATGAAATTACATTTATACGACGTTTCTGAATGATGTGAATATTTGTTTAACTGTGTGTATGTTAAATGTCTGGAGAACAAATTGCGAAGTATTGCTGAATATCTTTTATATAAATAAATGAAAATGTAAAAAAGTTAGATGTCCTAGAATTGCAATATATATATTACACATCCGTATGTAAGTATATGTATTTATGTATGTAGGTATGTATATATGTATATATGGTAATGCCAAACTGTACATAATGATATTTACAGAATTTTTATATAAACACGCCTTATCCGTGTGTGTTATTAAAAAGATGCAATACCTTATTACTATATTGTCCCATGTCAAGTTTCCTGTTATATCGTTGTTCTCCAAAAATCCAATCTTGTACTACCGCTTGAGTATTGTTTGGATCTACTAATCTAAATGCCGTGATATTAGTACCACCGTGTTTAAATTCATCTAAATCGACAGTGTGAAGGTCCTGAAAAGCGTTTGTCATACAATCAATTAAAATGGAAATATAAATTTGATCATTGCAATCATTATGACGAATTGAATTTCATTTTCAAAAGTGTATTCAACGACTCGAAATAAATCGCTCCAAAGTATAATCTCGATTTGTAATTTATATTATTAATTAGTATTTTAACAATGAAAAAACCATTGGCGCGTGCAATGCCGATAATTGTTTCGAAAGAAATACCTTTAAGATCGATTTTTCATTAAGTATAGATATTTAATTGATTAATTCAATTCGTACTAACTGTAGAAGCATCAGGAATGCAAGAAACGGAGTTCGATGTGATCATACATATTGTATAAAAGTTAATATTATTACCGTGTTTTTTTTTTTACTTTGTATTTTTTTCAGTCAATTTCTTTAAATTTCAAATTATATTAATTTTGTACACTTTTAAATTTGAATTATACCATAAGTATATATATTTAATAGAAACTCGTTGAGTAATTTGTTTACCAGTATGAATTAATAATTCATTATAAAGATATTTGTTATTAAACGTGAAATTTAAAACTTGTTTTGCAAGAAGCGCGGAGTGCGATTTTTTGTTGTTAACCTCCGATTAAAATTCAAATTATAATCATATTGAACGCGATTAAAAAATTGCTTTCGGGATAAATTATGAGAGATTGAACTTGTATTAATATACTTCTGCAAATACCCCGAAGTGAAATACTTTTCGCTGGATTATTTTTTGTTTATGTTTCAGATTTCTTTGATCTTTGTATTTTATACCTCGTGACTTACAATTTTCCGTTTTTAATAAACCGAACTGTAAATAAAACACGCCACGGTTCAATCCGATGAAAAACATTAAGGGAAGATTCTCAATATTTGTTGTTCATAGTCTCACGTGGGGTACAAATCGAACATTTTAATTAATTCGAGTTATATTGCAAATTAATAATGAAACTATGTCGGTTTTTTATTCCAAATGAAAATACGAAAAAAGGACAAGACTAAATGAACCCAATATGAATTTGCTGATTACCCACGTGACCAACGAAAGACCATTCTGATTTCATTACAGAAACAAATAACATATCTAATTTCATTTTTAAATGAATACATTTTTATAGATAAGTCATCGGGTATAATGTACAATAGGTCAAGAGGTTATTTCGAACAACATTATATCCAAATAGAAATTTTTCAATCATATATATATATACCCTAGTAAAAATGATAATATATTTATAATATACCGACAGTGTATTCCAAATATATTTTATTAATATATAATTATTATATATTTTTGCATATAAAAATATATTATAAATATCACTCATAAATGCCAAATCTATTTACTTTTTTATTACATACATTGCCAGACACTATGCTATTAAAAAAATATATTGTTTATATTTTAAACATACGTTTGTAATATATTGATAATACATTTAGAATATATTTACAATGTACACTCAAAATAAACATTTTTAACAATTTACTATATAATTATATATCAAAAATGGACGAAAAGTGAAAAACAAGAAAAACAATTATATAATATAGTGAAATTGGCAATGCACATAATAATATATTCAAGTTTATGTAGAAAATTTTAATAATAATGTAGTAATTTTTTTGTGTATCGTCCACTTTTGATATATTATATAGTAATTTGTTAAATATTTGTTTTCTCAGTATATTTACAATATATTTATCTATACAAAAATATATTCTCATGTTTACTAGAGTATAATTCGACACCGCAAATTCGCTTGTCAAAGTCATTCTACAATCGTAATGATATTTCGAATTACATTGCAAGCTGAACTATTGCATACGAAATGCATGAACTACGATTGTCTTTTAATATTAATTAGCTTCTGCTACCAAACCAGGGAGTAACATTGTTTATACTGATAATTGACTGAATTTTACTTTAATTAGGCCATTGTGATACAAATCACTCCGTATAAACAATTCAACGTGGAGCTTTAATTAGCGGAGCTTTATATATAGAACCGTATACATGTATATATACTTACTAATGATACTATGAGGTAACTGTGATAATCAGTCATCATTCCTATCTGTTGAGCTTGTTTTAATACGTCATAGATTTTCTCAGTTGAGCAATCCAATACGATATGAGATTCGGCAGAATTTTTTATTTGCTTTAAAAGTGGACTGAAATATTTGTTAGCGTTAAATAAAGCGTCAGAAATAGCATCGAAAGAGTATACGATTAAACGCGCGGTACAAAATATTAATACCTTTTGACCTATATATATTTATACACTACCAAAAATCATAGTGCTGCGAACTATAATATAGTTGATTCAGCTACACTGAATCAACTGAGAAAATGAAATTTTACAATTTACATTGTAACATTTTGATGTTTCTCATTGGTTAAATCAGTTGAATCCCGTTATCTAATTGGCTGACGTTGAGAACTATTAAAATTGTAAGGCTTGTACAATATGAAATTGTACGACTAACGATGTACATAGTTCTCCTTACAATTTCATTTTCTCAGTGTATTTATACGAGCAATTATTTTATTTGTTTCAACTAAACTATAGTTGATGGTGTTCAAATTAATAATCAAAGAAAATATAACTTTAATTCTTTCAACTAAAAATTAATTAATTAAACTATATTCTGTAGTTAAATTCAAGGATATTTTTATTTAAAGTTAAAAAAAAGTATTATTCTTAACTAATCACAGTTACCCAATGATAGGATTTGAACGCACAATCTCACAGTTCCGAACGCGAAGCATTGACCAGAAGCTATTGAACTTTCGTGAAAATTAAAGAAATTTAGGTATATTTAAGATTAAATTGAAACACGATGTTTATATGAATTAAATATTAAATTCAACTCAACTAGCTATATAGTTGAATGAACTATTAAAAGAAATTTAAATAATTTATTGTGTAGTAAAACCATTTACATTTAAAAAATACATCAAAATATATCTTTTAGAATTATATTTACAATGTATAATTTGTTCATTCAGCTATTTATTAATTGTTTCAGATAAAAATAATAGTTTTTAAATACATTTAACTGAGAAATATAGTTGCTCACACTCATTTTTTTTCTGCCAGTATATACATATATATATGAAGGAACTTTTATAGTTCCCAAATCTGTCATATTGCTGCAAGTGTTGTCATATTTCGATCGCGATATACGTGTTTCGTAGAAAGATGTAAATGTTTTTTATGAAAAGAAAAAAAGCCGTGTATATTATAATAATTGACAGGATTACGATCAAATTGATAAATATGAATGAATTATGAATTTTCGCAAAAACGAGCATTATTATGACGGTTATAAACATTAATTTAAGGCTATCGATTTTACCATTTCGTTTACCATAAACTGTTATTATAAACATCTGTTGCAGGAAATAAAATATTTTATTTCTGAATTATATATTATATATATATATATATATTTATATATATATGCAAATGATATCGAGTAAAAAAATTGCTGTTATTAATCTCGATTGCAGTAACACCTGTCTTAATAAAAAAATTTAAGGATTATATGTATTTAATTACTCCATATATGTATATATATATAGATATATAATTCTGATATAAAATTGTTTAATTTCTGCTGGGGAAAATGAATTTCCCTTTTATTTATTGAACGCTATAGTATTGCAATAAAGCACAACTATAACAGCGCGTAGAAATTATTCTTATATTATATATGTTTATAATACTCGTAAATGAATGAGACTTACGCATTATACAGATAATATAAACAGTTTTATTGCACGAAATTGAATGCCCAATAAAACCGAGAAAACCAGCAATTTACTCAGTCGATATAGAACTATACCAGCGTAACTAAAGATTTGAAGAGCAAATGTAAACCAAAAATAAGTCATATTTATAAATTTCGCTAATTAAAGTGAATCCGCATTAATTATAAATTATACATTACGTACGAGAGGTACGTCTCGTGCAAACGTTTAAATGTAATAAAATTTTTGCGTTAAAAGACGCGCGCGTGATATTAAATTTTTGTTAATTACTCATTTTTTATTGCATCAAATTCGCGTGCAATGTTCACCTTCCGACGTTACAATTACCGAAATAATAATAATAATAATTACAAGACAATATAGTAATTTCCCGTACAGAACAAGGACGTTCTATTGACGTTCATTACAGGTATTTGTACACCGCGAGAAATAAATGACGAAAAATTACTATTTATTTCATTAATTTGGAACCACAAGAGAAAAAGCATAATATTTACTATTTTTAAAAGTAATATATTATGCTTTTTCTCTCATGGTTCCAAATTAATGATATAAATAGTAATTTTTCGTCATTTATTTCTCTCAGTGTAGGGACTTTAGGAGGTCAATAATACGTTCCTTTGTCGTCCAAAGGACGTCTATTTAAGGTCAATACTATAGCCGAATGTCAAGTAATGTTAACCTTGATAAACGTTTACAAAACGTTTATTAAACGTATGTAAGACGTTATGTCATACATGCACATTGTATTAACTTTGCAAACAAAATTTACTTTTTCGATTATTCAGAATTTGACAGGAATCGAACTCGCAAACTTTAGCGTAGGAGATTACGTTCATATATACGACTACATGACAAACGAATGTTATTTCCAAATGACAAGCGCATGTATTATAAAATAAAACTGAATGTATTCCATGTTATTATAAAATATATTTTAAAGTATAATTATGAATATTTATTGTGATTTGCAATATAGTAAAAAATAAGATCACCTGTGCACATTTATTTCTTTAATAAACCATCATTTTTAATATTATTATAGCTCTATTTGTCATTTAAAAATAACACTTATTTGTCATGTAGTCGCATTGGCCATGCCGCTATAGACTTGGGGTTTCCTACGCTAAAGTTTACGAGTTCGATTCCAGTCAAATTCTGAATAATCAAAAAAAAGTAAATTTTTTTTGCAAAGTTAATGCAATGTACATTTATGACGTAACGTCTTAAGTACGTTTAATAAACGTTTTGTAAACGTTCATCAAGGACGTTCTTTGCACGATAACATTACTTGACATTCGGCTATAGT